>JAWDGP010006345.1:570000-762500 GCA_033675545.1 Elysia crispata | reverse complement strand
AGATAGCCCTAACCGGTGAGAACGAATCCACATGTCTCCAAACTCCAATTATAAGGGTAGCTGATTACACATATATCTTAAAGTCCTTCGCATCACTATAAGCAAAATTGAATAGTGTTAAGTATCTGCTACCACTGTTTCCCCACAATGTATTCGCGAGCTTTTTCATCTCTAATCAGTCGGATCTTGAGTTTTACACATGTTGGGTCCAATTATACCCACTTGTGACGCCTTGCGTAGAAGCACTGAATAAAAATTTACTTCATGTAAATCTGATTGTACACAAGCCCTCTATTGTTGCAGAGTTCATAATGAACATATTAATCAACTCTGTTGAAAGGCACTCCTCATCTTTTGGCAACTGAAGTGCCTTTTCAGTTTTGTTTTTACTTATTATGCTACACTATTTCTTAACAGAAACACAATCAAATTGTTAAGGGTTTAGACGTCCAATTCGGCAGTTCCTATTTGACAGCCAGGGAAAAGCAGTGAGGAAATCCATCGTTGTGACTTGGCCCCACTCTATCCGGGTGGGGCCATCCTAGGTTGCATTGAATCATTGAACGGACCGAACAAGTTCTTTTAGATTTTAAATAAGTATTGATGCGATGCTCAAGAAACTACTGGTTTAGAAGCAATGTCATAATAAAGCTCTTTCCAATTGTATGGAAAGTGAGAGCACTAAAACCTTAGACGCTACCTTTTGTCAGGAGGAAAAGTCAGTGTGCATTGATACCACAGCAATGGCTGTCGTAAATAAAATGCTCTCCATTTAAATGTCATCAGTAAAAAGTTGGTCCTTCAGAGTCATTACAGGGTTTCACAATTTTATTCGAAGTAAATTTATTGCAATAACTATTGAGAGATTGAATTTATGAGTTAACTTATTCTATGCCCATATACATCTCGCACAAAAACACGAAGGAATTCATGACAGAAAACAGTGCTTTAAAGGTGTCAATATACCAAAGCAGTTTATTGGACAAATACTTGTAACCAGCTAACAAGAATGTGTGGATGCTACACAGACACCAAGAGTAATTAATTACACAGACCAACAGTCATAAATATCAGACTTTGTGGTCGCAGTACTGTAATTTAAAAATGCAAAAGAATTGAGTTTTTATAAAAGTAAAACCAGAAAACAAAATAAAAGCTGGAGGACATAATTAAATTTTTGCTCTGAAGCATACCTTTCTCTCCGATTTGTAAAAAGTTATGAACATCGTAAAACGATGATAATTATTCATTGAATTTTGAACAAAAAATGTCGAAGGACAGTGCACATATTTCTATAGAAAATAATACATTATGAATATATGTATAAATCAAGCAATAAATTAAGCTCAGCATTTGCAGAATACGCGTTTTGATTTTGTATACTGATTATAGGCTAAACTAAAGCAGCTTTCATAAATTTCTTTATAACTGAATGAACTACTCAGTACTTGGCTTTGCAGGGAAGAAAAGGGAAATGTACAAAATACACAGCAATGTCATAGTGTTGACTCCAAATCCTTCAACAAATCTTCATACATTTTAGAAAAAAAGCAACACAAGTTTTGGGCATAGTTGGGTTACACAAAGACAGAGATACAATCTGTGAATGGAATAGTCAGACAGTAAGAGAGCATGGAAAACCTCATACACTGTACTAAAATGATGATTGGGAAGGTCTAAAATTACAACCAACATTACAGCCTTCAATCAATCATACCATTCCTATTCTTGAAGACAAAATGCTCAAGCTTCTCTGAGCCAAAATACAAGAGGAATAGTATGAGAAGGAAAAAGTTATGCTTTTTGTCCAAGCCCAAAATTTTCAGTGATCAAACAGAGTTCACTAGCATCACAGTAAATGCAAGAAATAGTACGACACAAATTATCTTTAAACATAGAAAGCAGATCTTGATTATTTTTTCCAATTCAGATCTATAGGCAAGGAAAAAAAAGAGTAAAAAAAGGTATGAGAAATTGGCAGGCAAAATTCTAGCGACAAAAATTATGAGACAAAAGCCAATTAGGCAATGCGTATTGTATAGATCTAGTAACTGAGATAGGGCTCAAGTGTAAAAGGAGACTGTAATGATAAGCAAATCTTTCTGCTGTGCAATATTTAACGAGATTCTTAGTATAGCTCTAAAATTGCTTGAAGAGACAAAGAGTCAGAATATAAATTATACTTTTGATAAAACGAATATCTGGATTAGATGTGACCAAAAAAAAAATCAAATAGGTACTGTGGAAAAATCAGTTTTCACAAAAATTTACAATAACTATGGTGTGAAACATGTGATTACATATGCTGGGACTCTACTCTTCCCTCCAATCTTTTCTCGAGACAAGGATGTTTATGTTGTAAAACATTTTTGGGAGCAAATGAATTCTTTCAATAGAAATTAATCCAACAAAGAAAATTAAGAAGTGGAGAATCGAGATGGAATTTTATATTTTTTAATCCCAGAAGCACTAATACAGGATTGTCGTCGGTGGCTGGTCTAGATCGAAAATCTATCTCTCCTGCAGATAGATAACTTCTCTTTCTATTTCCTTCTACATAGAAGGCACAAAGAAACCATATGATATGGTCAGCTGATCATGTAATTCTAAAAAAAAAAGCCTTGGCCTTTTCTTTTTTTTTTGGCGGTGAAAAATAAAACCATTGTTTAGATGCACCGAAACGAAATTTGATTATGCTAGACCAACCAGACGTGCTGAAGTGCAAGGACTTAGTAGGCTCCATCTAAGTGAAATGAAATGTGACATCTAAATGAAATGCTCTTAGATACCAATCTAAAAAGTATTATAAATGAAACATATTATCCATTTGTATAGCGTTGCGCAAATTGTACTTCAAGAAAGTATCGAACGCTTAAGTAGATTCATTTTGCTATTTGTCTAATTATTGTTGACAAATTTTAATGATGATCAAAGTCAGGAAAATTAGATCTCCATTATGGTCGATCGTTATGAATACTAAAAATACTTCTGATATTTAGGCACAGCTTACCATAAAGTGCCTAATCTGCAAAGAAGGTTCTGTGATAATAAGTTACTTTAATTAAAACAAAACACACAATGATAACATTTCTTGATAAATATGCAGAATATGAAATGGTCTTTATCTTGGGCATCATGTACTCTCTGAAAAATGCAAGTACACATGCTAATAATTCTTAAGAGCAAAGAACAAATTCGAGCTGGATAAAAAGTAACTTGTTATTCTAATCCTGTACAAATGAGTAGAGCTCTTAGCAAAATCGAGCAGCAAAGGGTTGAAGATGGAGATTCCCAATACAGACCACACATTATATGAGAATATTTATCCAAATGCACACCATCAGATCATAATATATTACTCGAATATATCCAAATGCTAAGAATGTATGGGAGAACCGAATAACTCCATGAAATCCTCCAATTGGAAATAAAAACTATGAGATTCAGATTTTACTTGGTTATCTGTTTGTTTACTCAATTTTTATCTTTTAATTTTGCAGTTGTGTGTTGTCTGTACATGGAATCCACTGACTTCGCCCCCTTTTCTGTTTGCACTGTTATGAGAAACATCCCTAAACTTGGTCTTCGTGGCTTGGTTCTTGAGGCTTGTCATCTCCGGAGGGTGGCAGCCTGGCTGGCTCAGGGTCAGAGGTCATGAACTGGTTGATGATCTCCTGCATGCTCTGGCGCAACTCCTCTGGGGGTTCATTTTCTTGTTGAACCTGCACAGCAAACAAACAGAAGGGTAGGGTTGGTAAGATATCCATGAAGTGATTTTATAAATCAAGTTGTTCAAGATTGATTCTTTCTCGTGCCCCCGATCGCTGATTGATATTTTCTCTAAAAAGTAAAAATCAAACTTAATAATCAAAAAAGCGAAATTAGAGGATAATGGGTAGAACTAGAAGACTTTTTACAATAACTATAAAGAGAAAAGTATAGGAAGCTTACAAATGCTCCAATACAGACTGAAACTTTTTTTAGCAAGAGAATTTTCAGGAAAAGTATGAAAAGTCTAATTCATGATATATCGTAATCTGGGCCAATAAATAGGCCTACATTTTACAACAGTTGTGATAATTACTGTGAATGCATGGAATCATAGCTTGATGAGTGTTGAATGAATATAACATTTCTATTTCATTTTCTGCAATGTTGATTTTTCGAAAAAAATTATTTTAGGGTTAATTTTTTTGTTAATTAAACTGGTACAAAGTTCAGTTCCTTCTTCTTTCTCCTAGACTCTCTGGGGAATCTATATTCTTTATTCTGATCCAAATGTGGGCATGAGGGAATATGCACCAGGTGTTACATACCTGGGAATCCTCCCTGACAGTGGTCTCCTCACGGCCGTCAGCCCCAATGGTTGTCTTGGTGTGGACCTCTTTCTTCATCATCACTCTGCAGCAAATAAAGTGATAAAGAAAGCTCAAACGGATGGCATATCCATAATAATGTCATCATAAAAAAATCTCACTATTTTGAAACTTTGAATCATTTTCTTTTGTTAGATGAAATCTAAAGTGTCATAGCTATCACGACTAATTGTGTTAAATTTGTATTTTAAAATGCAAAGCATACATTAAGTATGTTATAAAATTCCCTGAAAGTTTTCTTTCAAGCCACTGCACTCTGCTGCTTGTAATATCAAGGCCCACATCTCAAGATTAAGAACCCCATTGCTTTTTTTTTTTTAATTTTTGAGAGAGGTGAATACTTTTCTTTGAAATGAAATGAACGTTTATTTCAAACTTATCTCAGTCTATTGCACAATCTGATGAAGGCACAATGAAGGCGAAACGTTTATATGTTAAATCTATACTTGTGTTGTTTCTTTTTTTAGTCCAGTAGTTATAAAGTTGTGTGCCTGTCTCTTTTTAGACCCTATTGCATAAGGTAATCTCGGTGCCTTTAGGTTGAAAAAATAAAACATAAAGATATATATTTTGAAATAACAATGCACTTTTTATTTGATGCTGTACAGAATTTTGACTTTTATGGTTACTAATACTAACCATTTCCTTTCTGCAAGCCATAATTAATATATACTGGAAGGTTTATGTTATGTATAAGCTTTTTTTCATTGGTATGATACATTGATGTCTTATCCAGTGTATTTACTTACCTATGTGACTGCACCTCGCCGTCGTCACTAGGGCCAGCTCCTCGATTTTGACCAGTTTCGCCTGTAAGAGGAATTCCAAGAAAACACAGCCGGTGAGGAAAAAAAAAAAAAACGTCGGTGAGAACGGGTTGAAATTGTCACATGACTTTAAAAACATTTAGTTTGGCATAGATGAATATTCCAGAAATTCTTACACGACAAATGATTTCACTTTTCGTTCAATATTATTAGAAAGGAATTGAAAAATAGAAATAAAATTATAGTGTTGTTTTTTTTTTTATTATTTTTTTTTTTACAATCTAGCAGTAGTGTTTGTCGTCAATTTCGCAATGGCAATATAAAAATTAATTGTTTAATTCTAGTATTAATAGGTCCTATCACAGTAGTATTCGGAAAAGCAGTTGAAGTAATAGTGCGGTAGCAGTAGTAATAACAGTAGTAGTAGTAGTTGGCGAAAGAATAATGATTATTAATAGTTATTGGTGTTGCTCCTTGTGTTGTTTTCGTAAAACTATCATTTGCAGATTTTAATATGAATTTAACATTAAACTAAACTCAAAATTCTCAAAATGTACTGAAAAATCATAAGGTTTGGAATGCAACGTGAATACCTTCATTCTATTATGTGAAGATTAAAATGCAAAACTAAAGACGATTTTCGTACATGAAAACGTGAAAGTCTAACATTACAAATCCATTCGGAGACATGCATTCAAAACAAATCACATTAAATATGGTGTATGCGAGCACAAGCACCTATAGAATAATTTTCAGAGTGGTAACCCGTATTACTTTTAAGCTAATTTCAAAACTGTTTTACTTCACCTGAAAAAATATTAATTAAAAAAAAAATAAAACAAAAATAAAACTAGAGGACAACAGCAACAAAAGAGCCCCGATACATTTGAAACAAACTTTTCTTATCAAATCCTACCATACTTGCACTCAGTCTACATAGCCTCCAGACTCATTTAAAATCTCCCTCTCTCTCTCTCTCTCTCTCTCTCTCTTCTCTTCTCTGTCTGTCTGTCTGTCTGTCTGTCTCTCTCTCTCTCTCTCTTCTTTGTCTGTCTGTCTGTCTATATGTCTCTCGCTCTCTCTCCATGATCTTTTCTGCCTCAACTTCTACACTTATTTAAACATTATCTCCATATTAAGGTATAAAATATCCCCCCCCCCCTTTTTTTTTTTCCTCCCCTCGCCCGAAACAGAAGGGTCTGCTTCTGTGATGTCTGGGGGTGCGAGTCACACGGAAAAACAGGTGGAAACTAATTATTTATAATTCTTTTTAAGTCTAAATCTCAAACAGGCACAGAAGCATACATCTAAGTTTGGGAAACAGCTATAAAATTTAACCATTCAATAGCTAAATATAAAAAAAGAAAAAGAGATTATCATCAAAGTTCAGTTTAAAACCCTAATAGTTCTCGAGAGGAAAACTGTAACAGTGAAACCATAATTATGCTGTAGGATGGATTAGATAAACATAAATAAAATGTGACCGTGCTGCGTAAAAGCTGCCACTCGAAAACCTGGCAGAAACCTGCTTCGTCAGGCAGAGCTAAGTCCTTGTAATCGGGTGAAGATAAGGATTTAATTAACAATTTACTATTAGACAAAAAATGCTCAAGTGTCTTTTTCTTCTTTTTCAATTCACTCATCACATCGCTGGGGTATCTCTTAACGCTGAAACCTGAAGTTGAACCGATTAATAGATTATCACTACGATTACATTAGTTACAAACAAGTCGAGACAGAGATGCTTTAGAAATATTTTTGAGAATTGAGCAAGTGGGATTTCAGACTTTCATCATGATTTTAAAGCAAACAATCTCCTCTTTTTCCACACCTATCATAAGACACAAACATCCAGTCTCAAACAATGAAATTAAAATCAAAAGAGAAACCAAACAAAATCCTAACAATTTATAGATATAGATATTCTACAAAGTGACACCAGAAAACTGGCGATGATTCTTTTGGTATAGCCAATAGAAATCAGTCAAACATAAATATCGCTTAAACAATAACGACAGTCTTAGCAATCTTGAAAAAAGTTCCCATCAAACATCAGTGATCACTGCTTTCTCTGAATCTCAAAAAAATATTTAGAGCGAAATAATAGTTAGAACCGTTAGTAGATATGGACCAGCAGACCTCTGAAGACGTCTAAGAGATACGTAGACTTATGCCCTGTAACGATAGGTTAATCGTAATTCAAAAATTGACATTTTAAAAAAGTATTACACAAACACCGCAAGCTGCAATAAAATAAAATTGAAACAAATAGTTATGAGATAAGATTTTACATAAGTTACGCTTGTGCGGACATACGAAAAGGCACGAGATTAAGAAAATGTTTGCACGTATACATGTGCAAAAATTATTGTGAGAAAAAAAAAGGTTTTTTTTTTTAAACAGTATGCTTAAAAAGACAACAGCTATGGGATAACAGAAGACAACGCAATGTATACATATAAGTTAAAAAATATTAATTTTTTTTGTAAATATCTGACTCTTGTATTGCTCTGTGAAAATGACGGGAATTTTTTTTTCTTCAATTAATGCTTTACATTTAAAAAAAATATGACAGGGAGAGAGGGAGGAGAGGCGGGGAGAAGGCCCTGGGAGAGGCAAATGTGTAAAACTAAAAGTAAAATTCATAGTATTGAAAAAAAAACATGTCGTATATATACACCAACATTTCAAGTGAATAGTCATACCAAACGGCCAACGGGTATATAAATGTGAAAAAAGGAAAAAACAGTTATTATAATAAAAAAAAAACAACAAAAGAGAAAAAAAAAATAGAAAAAGCCACATCCATACAGCACATCGAGTTTAGGGATAAAGATCAACCTTCATCTTCGTCGCTCGGCCTCTGGTCAAAACCATCTCTGGTTCCTAGAGTGAGAAGCGTGGCAGAGGAAAGAGGGAGGGGAAAGAGAAGGGTGACAGGAAAAAAAGGGGGGGCGGCGCAGTAAAAAAGAGATGGTACAGTTTTGGATAAGGCGGGGGGGTGTCACGGGGATGGAGAGAAAACGGAGGGGATTTAGGGGAGGGGGATGGGAGGGGTTGAATGGGGAAAATAAACAAAAACTGGTTAAAACATAATATCCGTTTAAAATTTTATCTTAAATTATTTATTTGAAAAAGTAATAGATAAATCTATGTTAGAATGCAAATATTGGAACTATCGATGACAATCGTGTATATTGACAAAACAGTGAAAGCTAATTAAGAATGTAATATTAAATTAAATTTACATGCATTATCCCTCAATACACCGTCTATCTTTCTGCATAGTTATGTGAAAAGTTTTATATATTTTTTCAATTCTTTTGCATTGTCGTTAGTTAAGTTACAAAATAATAAAAGGATGAATCTAATAGCTATTTTTGTGATGATAATAATGAAGATAATGGTAATAATGTGATGACGATGATGATGATGATAATTATAAGTGTGATATTGATGATCGCAAGAAAAAAAAGATCAGAAGGGAACACACTAGCACACAGATCAATGAAAACCAATAAGATTCTCACGGGAAACTGGGAGCTACATGACATACATCTAACAAACCGTAAAGACCTGAGAGATAGAGACTATAATTACTAGAGTTGAGACAAACCAGTACAAGTATACAGCGCATGCTTTTTGAAAGCCACGACACATTGTGAACACGGAAAGGAAAAAAAATAAAAGAACGAAACAATAGAAAAAAAAAAAAAAAGAAAAAGAAAAAGAAAAGACTGCTGTGTTTAAGGTTTATGGGTGGAATGCGAAAATCACGCCCACCCATTTGGGCCTAGGATTTTAAAATTGAAACTTTAATGGATAATAATTATTGATTTGCTTGGACCAAGAAGTAATAAGAAATATTAGCTTATTTGTAAAGCGATTGTTGTTGTGATAAAAAGGTTAGCTAATAATTTACAAACTTTAAACCTTTTTTTTTTTTTAGATAAAACTATTAACATTCACTACCGTGAAGTTTTAAATAAATATGCAGAAAATTCCCACTAGGCAGTGCATCTTTTTGCATGAATTCATAGCTTTCTGGTATTTGTAAACTTTGCTGATTATTCATATTGCCTGAAACGCATTTGTAAACGATTGGAATTTGTGTATTTATAAGACTAAATAACTAGATCTTTCTAGATCTTTCTCCTACATAATAATCAGGAAACGTTCACTTTTTGTCACTGACTAGAATTCTTGATACTGTGTTGAATACTGTCTATTTGAGTGAGTCCAAATTTATGGAACACAATTTTATCTTTCGTAACTTATTATTCAACATTTCTTATCATTGGTATTTTGTCTTCAATGGGTTTAAAATTTTTTTATCATTTTCTTGCTTTGAACAGAATTTAGTTTTAGATGATGTAGGCTATGTTAATGAATTGAGGTTTAAATATTTTGATAAATTAAAAACAAATAAAAAGTGAGGTCTCAAGCAACAGCGTTATTTTATATCTGAAATGTTTTCATTTTTTAATTAGCCAGAACGACTTGAACTATTTTATTTTTGTGCCTATATTATGAAGTTTTAGTGATTATTTTATTGTTAACACGATGAGTTAATCTAAACTGTAGCATATCTCCTCTTAGATTTCAGTCACTATTAATATAAAAATGATTTCCTCACCAGCCGCCAACTTTCAAGTAAAACGTGAGTTTTTACTCGTATAAAGCTAAACTTGACAAAATATCTTTTTAAAATTTGCGATTATTTCTTAGAGTGCTTAAAATATATACCTCAAAGGAGACTGAAATTGACACAATTTCTTTTTGAGTCACAGTATACACTTGAATCCACGCCGTCTCAAGGTTATTAAAAATACTTTTGAAAAAATTTGAAAAAAAAAATTGCGTCACAATCACATTGAAATGCGTTTTACAATGACGCATAAAATGCTACAAAAATTAGTTTTAAAAAGTTGGGTTTATGAACATACATTGCATCTGCACAATGAAAAAGCAATATTGAATACATTGAACAAGATCGTATGCTTTGTAGTAAGTGGCAATGAAATAGACTATGGACGGCATACAGCTATGTCGAGTACTATAGTAGCGATTGCAGAATAATGGCTGCAGCTAGCTAAAAAAAATGACATGATACACTTAAAGAGCATGGCGAATATGGCACGAAACTGTGGTATGGCAAGAAATGAAATCACAGTCTTCAAAACAAAAACAGAATGATCGTATTCTCTGGACAGTATGTATCGAGGCTTACCACAAGATACTTTTAGATAAAGAGCTTCGATAATCCCTTTTTTTTTATTTGCCTTTTACAATATCAGAGGAGCCTCTTTAAAGATAGTTAGTGAAACGGACAATGATTTTTCAGGATGGATTTCAATTTCCTGTGCAATAAATTTTATTCTGATCTGATTGAAAAAAATACTGCAGCGTTTTCCATCTTTGGAAAGGTCCAGAGAAAACGAATATAGGAGGTTCGAAAAAACACAAGACACGGAGATACACGATAAATTCCATTAAATGAGAAAAGTGTCAGTACAAAATGGCAAAATTCGTGGTCAAACTTGAAAATCCGTTATGGTACGACTAAAGGGGCTCTTAAAATTAAAAATAATAGGTGTGACGGTTTGAGAACCGAAAATTTCAAACAATGCATAGAACAAAGAGGGAAAAAAAAACATTAGACACTTATCGTGTTTTAGAAAGTATTTAAATTCAAGGGATATTTGAAACTATCATGTATCTTAAATTTCGTTCTATGTATAACATATGCTAGCTCTTGGTCATTTTATCAAGTTTGAACCGATGGACACAGTAGGCATGAACTTTAATTTAAAATTCAAATATTTCATAAATCTAGGGGTGTCGCGAAGGGCGTGTGCTTGGGAAAAAAGGCAAAATAGAAAAAGAGAGAGAGAGAGAGAGAGAGAGAGAGAGAGAGAGAGAGAGAGAGAGAGAGAGAGAGAGAGAGAGAGAGAGAGAGAGAGAGAGAGAGAGAGAGAGAGAGAGAGAGAGAGACAGAGAGAGAAAGAAAAACAGAAATAAAAAGAAAAGAAATGAACAAGATATGAGCTGATAAATCGCGAATGGAAGATGATGGCTACCGAAGAATCAAAACACAGGGTAACAAGAACATGGGTAAACAACTGGTAAGACCTTGGTGCAGAGAGAAAACTTGACTGGATTATCAAACTTATCAACAATTTAAAGAGTAAACACAACTTTCAGCACTTTATTTACTTATGGCCAATATAAATATGCTTTAAGTTCCTAGCAGCTCTATTTATAAAAAAAAAATATTTGATTCTTGTTTTTTACCCATGATCAATTCACTAGAAAGAACAACGAAGGTCACAAAACGAGCAAAGGAAACAAAATGGAATAGAAAGCTGAGTTCGGGGCTGGAAAAGCGTTGGAATGATTTGAAAGACATAAACGGTGTCAGTACCTCTCTTGTGTGAAGTTGATGTGGTTGATGTAGTGAAGGAGGAATGGGTGGATGATGTGGAGGAAACAGTACACTGCGCTGGGGAGGAGGCGGGAGGGGAATGGGGATGGACTCGAATAACGGACTGTGTAGAGGAGGTGGATGAGGACGATATGGTCCTCTCTCTGCTACACTCTACTCGAATTTGAGAATGAGTGGAGGAAGTAGATGAGGACGAGATAGTTCTTTCTCTGCTTTCCTCGCGAGAGACCAGCTCAGGGGAGGAGAAGGAGAGAGCAGAGGCCGCGAACACTTCCCGCTCGTGCTTCTCTGTGTCTGCTATGTAGGAGACTCTCGCCAAGACTTCTGGCCGGGTCGAAAGGTCAGGGGATGACCTGGAAGCGGCCGCCATCTCCTCGGCTCGTTGTCTCTCCTCTGCCTCCTGCCGCTCCCGTTTAAGGCGTTTCATTTCCTCCCACTCCGCCATCGTGTAGACCTTTTTCGTCTCTTGGTACGGGCCCCAGTCAGCAAATGGGTTAAAGGGATGATGTCTCTCTTCTTCTAACGAGTCCCGGCGTAGCTTGGAGCGGCGAGGCGAGGACCTTTGAGAACTAGACCGACTACTGCTTGCACTACAACTACCACTTCCTGACCCAATGGTTCCGCCCCCGCTCTTTAACGTTGATGTTGC
This sequence comes from Elysia crispata, assembly GCA_033675545.1. NCBI lineage: Eukaryota > Metazoa > Mollusca > Gastropoda > Plakobranchidae > Elysia > Elysia crispata. The sequence continues at coordinate 750,263 of JAWDGP010006345.1, read as the reverse complement.
GGACACATGATACACGCTGGCCGAGTGGTAAGAGCTTTCTTCTTTATGGAACTGGTGCTTCTCTTCGGAAATCGGGAGATCCCAGGCCGCCCATTTTTTGTCAGGTCCAGTGACAATACTGCCCTTAAGGATATCTGACTCTGTGGAGACCTGCATTAAATCATGCGAGTGCGAAGATTCAGAATGTGATACAGACATGGAATGGGATGTGGTACACCCGGAGCTACCCATACTCCAGGCAGCAGACTCCAGTGAAGCCATCATTAGATTGCCTTCGTCCTGTGGAGCTCCACACTCTAAAAGATTATCATCCTCAGGACCACCTTCTATCACGAGGTTTTCTTCTTCTTGGGCAGCACCAACCACATCTGAGCTAGCCTCGGCTTCTACATCTTCCCGCGGGCTTTCTGCCCTGTCTGCTTCCTCTTCTTCCTTGTTTGTGTCTCTGCGCTGTCTTTCTTTCGAATCTTCTTTGTTAAGATCCATCTCTAACGAGTCCACCGACGCATGCATGACATTTTTGTCACTGGGCTGACCTCCACTAGATGAATGTCCACCGAGTGAGTCGCCCGATCTCATCATCCTATCGTCTATCTCAAACAACGAGTCCGTGTCAAATTTAGTAGAGTCTGATGTTTTCAGCATTTGTTCCAAAGCAAGAGAGTCTGACGATAGCTGCATGATCGCTTCTCCTTGCAGAGAGTCTGTGTCGAATTCTGATCCAAGAACGCCAGCTTCCGGGTGTATTGCAACGGTTTCATTATCAGGTCCTGCATAGACCACACTGGAGGTCATCTCAGTCATCTCCGAGCTTTCCCCATCAAGGGAGTCAGCATCGACGTCACGGCCTGCCTTGTGACCTTCGCTTAACGAGTCATGCTCCACATCGTCATCATCTCCATCGCGCTCTCCATCTAAAGAATCAGTTTCCAAGGCTGCTCCTTTCGAGGCACCTCTTTCTTCTCCGTCCCAGCCAGAGCCTTCACTAAGATCTGAGCTACCAAACTGTGTAGCAGACGTGACTAGAACACCTGACTCTAAAATTGAAACAATCTTCTGCGCCTCTGCTTCCAACTCGCTGGCCACAACCATTTCATGCTCCAGGCGCTCAAACTCATTGAGAGAATTTAAAGAGGAAGCCTCACTGGGTCTGGCTGAGCTCTCCACAGAGCTTTTTCTTCCATCCGAATCTGCCGCCTGAATCTCCCGTTCTAATCTCTCAAATTCATTTAACGAAGATGCCACAGATGTCGAGTTGTTCTCATTAGAGCCCCTTGAGCCTCCTGAACTTTTGCTATCTGAGGTCGTCTGTTTTTCTACAGAACTACCTGAACTTGATATAACGAGAGCTTTCTCCAGGTGCTCGAACTCGGCTAGCGATGAAGCAATAGACTCGGACTCCTGAGCTTCAGAAAGTTTGGGAAATCCGATCAGTTTCCTTTCATCGTAAGAACCACCGAACGTATCTCTATGCGTGTCTTTGTCTATAGAACTCAAAGAGCTCGAGAGAGGAATGGCCTGTTCGAGTCGTTCAAACTCAGCGAGGGAGGAAGACAGAGATGAAACATTTTCGCCGTTCCCATTCCTCTTGAAGAAACCTTTTGCACCAAACATACCTGGCGAAGACTGGAGATTGAAGTCTGGGGAACTTCCGAAATGATCGGAAAGACCGGCCTCTGATTCGAGATCTTCCCTCTCCACCATCTCTAGTTTATCCTCATCTGACATTTCTGTAATGATCGACAATGCAGCTCGATCTACAAACTCATAACGGTCGCTATCCAATGAGGAGGAACTCTCACGATTATCCTCGGGAGTTGAAGACACCCACTCTTGAGAACGTTCCATGTCTTCAACTTCGACTTCCTCTTCCTCATCTTCGTCTTCTTCTTCCAAATCTTCTTCGGTGTCTTCTGTGTCTCTGTGCTTGGCATCGCCTTCCTCATCGTGGAAAGACATCTGCATGTCAGACGTAAATGACGAAGTCATGGATGCGATTTCAGCTAATCTGTTCTCATCGAACTCTGTTTGGTGTTCCTCTGAATCGGCGACAACTACGGTGGCAAAACTGTCTACACTGGACGTATCTCCATAATCAGATTGACTGAGAGAAGTGTCTAAATCTTCATGAGCTTGTCGCGAGCCAGACTCCATGTCTAAATGAGAAGCCATCATGTGCTCTCCAACCATACCCCGAGGAGACCCTGAGCTAATGCTAGTCTCATCCAGAAAATGAAGAGGCTTTTGAGACTTATCATCGCGTGCTTTAGATGGTGACGATGATTCGAAGTTATCGCCGAAACCTTTCTCTTCATCGGATGGTGTATCCTCAGGGAAATCATGTGTAATCGCTGTTTTCTGAGTTTGAACCACTATAGCTGCGGAACTGGTGCCAGGACTATCAGGTTTTGCATCTCTTCTGTAGCCTGGCAATTCAGGAGAAGCTTCCTCCGACTCATATTCTTCTTCTTCATCTTCCCCATCATCAATACATTGTAGCTCCTCATCCGCTTCATCCTCTTGGTCCTCCTCTTCTTCCTCATCGTCATCCTGACCTCTGATTTCTCCAATTAAACCTTCATCTTGGTCTAGCTCTTTCTCTAAATCCATTTCCACATCTGCTTCACCTTCAATGCTTTCTTTGCTCTCAGTATCTTCTTGTACTTGCTCGGCATCGTCATAGACCATAGGTTTTTCATATCCTGCCTCCTCCATCTCTACATTGTACCTATCCTCGTCTTCTTCTGAAATACTGCTGGGTTGGGGTGAGTAGCCATAATATTCATCTTCGTCCAATTCTTTGTGCAAGTGCTGGGTGAGAATTATGCCGGGGATGTCTTCGGAGATTTGTTTGACTAGCGTCACACCTTTCTTTTCATTTCCTAATTCCGAAAAGTCCCTTGATAGAGGTTCAATATCCTCTTTGGCTTCACCAACAGCCACCTGTGTATGCTCCACGGGCTCAGCTGCTCTTTCCATAACACGGGCCCCTTCTGCTAGACCCTGTTCATTCTCACCTGTCGAGACAGTTTCGGAGGAAACTTTGACTTTCACATCTTCTAAGATGGAATCTACAAATGTCACAGCTGTCTGCTCGATAGCCGACGACTCTTCAGTGGAACCTTGAGAATGAGGTGGTTGGGGTGGCGTGTATGAGCCTGAGATCGGAGGGGTGAATGTGCCTGTTACAGGAGGTGTAAACGCACCACTTTGAGGTGGAGTATATGTACCGCTAAAGAAGCCTTGCCTCAAAGCATCAGGTGTTGGAGAGAGTGGTCTGTCCAGATCAGACTGTGAACCAGAGCTGGTACAAAGCAAATGTAAAGATTCAGAGGGATCAGCGGTGTGGCTCCCAGATCTTTCTCGTCCATACTGCATGTACCTTGACTCCTCCTCATCTTCTCCGATTTCTTCTCCCTGCTCTTCTTCGGACTCAACAACAGCATCTTCAAGGCGAATCAGCTCCTCCTCTGGCCGCTCTTCAAACTCTTCCTCTTCCTCTTCTTCTCCCATTTCAATATCGTCTTGTTCCTCATCTCTTACAGATTCAACACAAGGTTCAGAACCCCCAGAAGCAGAGACCTCTTCCATGGCTTCCTCTTGTTCTTCATAAGTTTCAGAAAACAAGGAGCCAGCTGGGCTGGGCTCTAGAGCTTTCTTCCCGTGATAAATCTCCTCTGTTCCAAAGTCATAGACAGCTGAACCATCTGCTTCTTTAGCGTAGGTGCTCGAAGCAATGCCGTCATCATCTTCATTATGACTTACACCTATATCTTGGCGGTCTCTCAGATCTGTTTCGATGGAATATTTGCCTGGCTCAAATTGAGTTACGGAGACTGTGGCCGCAGGCCTATACTCTTCTTTAGGATGAGTCTCTTCGTCCTCTTTCTCTTCATCGTCCAAAATATCTTCTCCTTTCTTTAAATCTTCGGTTTCCCGCTGATCACTTTCGTCGCTTTGCTCCGATTTTTCATCGTAATCTGATTCTATATTATCATCATCATCATCATCCTCTTCTTGCACTTTCAATTGTGTCTCTTCTGTGTCCACTCCTGGCGTCTTGTGATCTTTCTCATCCTCTTCCTCCTCCTCGTCATCATCAGAACCCCTCTCGTCTTGCCTCATAATCAAAAGCCTTGGTGCTATCCCTTCGCTGATTACTTGCGAAGATGGTCTTGTTTCCTCACCTTCAGGTTGACATACTTCTGGACGGGCCTCTGAGAAAGAGACCCTGGTGGCAGATTGAATAGGTTCTTCCTCTACAGGAAAACTCTTCCCATTGTCGTCTTCGGGCTGCTGGATATCAGGTTTAGCTTTGGTATAATCAACAGTGGATGGAACAATCATTTTCTCAATGCCGTAATCAGTTTCATCTTCGTCCTTCTCGGGCTGCTGGATGTCGGGTTTTGCTTGAAGACTGAATGACATAGAAGCCTGTACATTTTTCCCATCCATCTCGTCCACCTCCTCTTTGTTAGCTTCGAATTTAGTTCTATAAGTCTCAATTGATACTGCTTGCATCGCTTCACCTGCTGATATTTCGCTTTCTTGTGTAGCTTGCTGAACATCAGGCTTTGCTTCGACGCTTGTTATCAACGATGGACGAATCACATGCTCCACTGTAGTCTCTGGAAGGTCTTTCCCTTCTTCGATTTCAGTTGTCACTTGTTGAACTTCAGGTTTTGCCGCAACTGTAGTCAAAACTGAAGGATGAATCATTTGTTCAATTCCTGGTACTTCTGACTCTTCCTCTAGTTCACTTGAAGCTTGTTGAACTTCAGGTTTGGCTTCCACTGTTGAGATCAGAGAGGGCTGAATGCTTTGTTCCACTGCCATTTCAGGAGATTCCTCCTCCACCGCTTCCGTAGAGGCTTGCTGAACTTCGGGTTTGGCTTCCACTGTTGAGATCAGAGAGGGCTGAATGCTTTGTTCTACTGCCATTTCAGGAGATTCCTCCTCCACCACTTCCGTAGAGGCTTGCTGAACTTCGGGTTTGGCTTCCACTGTTGAGATCAGAGAGGGCTGAATGCTTTGTTCTACTGCCATTTCAGGAGATTCCTCCTCCACCGCTTCCGTAGAGGCTTGCTGAACTTCGGGTTTGGCTTCCACTGTGGTTATCAGAGAAGGCTGAATTCTTTGTTCTACTGTCATTTCAGGAGATTCCTCCTCCACTGCTTCCGTAGAGACTTGCTGAACTTCAGGTTTGGCTTCCACTGTTGAGATCAGAGAGGGCTGAATGCTTTGTTCTACTGCCATTTCAGGAGATTCCTCCTCCACCGCTTCCGTAGAGGCTTGTTGAACTTCAGGTTTGGCTTCCACTGTTGAGATAAGAGAAGGCTGAATGCTTTGTTCTACTGCCATTTTAGGAGATTCCTCCTCCACCGCTTCCGTAGAGGCTTGCTGAACTTCGGGTTTGGCTTCCACTGTGGTTATCAGAGAAGGCTGAATTCTTTGTTCTACTGTCATTTCAGGAGATTCCTCCTCCACTGCTTCCGTAGAGACTTGCTGAACTTCAGGTTTGGCTTCCACTGATGAGATCAGAGAGGGCTGAATGCTTTGTTCTACTGCCATTTCTGGAGATTCCTCCTCCACCGCTTCCGTAGAGGCTTGTTGAACTTCAGGTTTGGCTTCCACTGTTGAGATAAGAGAAGGCTGAATGCTTTGTTCTACTACCGTTTCTGGAGATTCCTCCTCCACCGCTTCCGTAGAGGCTTGCTGAACTTCGGGTTTGGCTTCCACTGTTGAGACCAGAGAGGGCTGAATGCTTTGTTCTACTACCATTTCAGGAGATTCCTCCTCCACCGCTTCCGCAGAGGCTTGCTGAACTTCGGGTTTGGCTTCCACTGTGGATATCAGAGAGGGCTGAATGCTTTGTTCTACTGCCATTTCTGGAGATTCCTCCTCCACCGCTTCCGTAGAGGCTTGCTGAACTTCGGGTTTGGCTTCCACTGTTGAGATCAGAGAGGGCTGAATGCTTTGTTCTACTGCCACCTCTGGAGATTCCTCCTCCACCGCTTCCGTAGAGGCTTGCTGAACTTCAGGTTTGGCTTCCACTGTGGATATCACAATCGGACAGATCATTTGCTCTTTGTCAGGTAAAATTCCCTCTTCCTTTATCTCAGTGGAGACTTGCTGTACATCATATGTCTCTGCTGCCAAGCCATCAGAAGATTGGATCGCTTGCTCAGCATCAGAATCTGTAATGTACGAGTCTTGAACCGCTGCTGGGTCCTGTTCGTATGTGAAACTGTCGCTTTTTTCAATATCTAATTCTAGCGCCACTTGTTCGGCTCTTCGAGGCACAACAGGCGCAGTCCTATTGTCATCATCATACTCAGGGATGTAATCTACCTCGGTTGGTCCATTAATAACAATAACACCCCGCATTTCTTCAACTTGCTCTTCTCTTCTACTTATCTCACAAGCCGGCAGAGAGTCTTGACTCTCGATCGGGGATCTAGGGACAAAATCATCTCCAATAGGCGATCCAGCGTCTGACTTAGTCTCTGCCAGAGACCTGTCTTCCGTTGGTGAACTTTCACCTTCATGAAGAGTTGAATCCTCGCCATCTTTAGAATCTGTTCTGTCAACGTCTTGAAATCTCTCGAGCTTGGTACTTGCAGTCCACAGACTTTGGCTTAAGTCCTGACCTGATGCTCCCTCTCGTGGCGTCGATACAGGTGCATCAGGAATTGTTGGAGACGAGCAAACGTCCACACGAGCCAACAGATGGCCGCGGAGAAGTGAAGACGCCAGATTGGGCTCTCCTTGTAAATATCCAAACTCTTCTTTCTGATTTGCTGCTGCTGCTGCCATTGCAGCTTGGGCATCCATTTCAAACACGTCGTCTTCGGGACTAGAAAGAATGGCCTTTCCAGAGACCTCTGCAGGGCCTTGTTTTTCCACTGTATCCGGTGATATATCATACGCTGCAACCACGTGACACACGCTTCCACTGTCAAGATCGTAAGATGCAGCGAGCAAAGTGGGTTCTACACTAAGCTCTGAGGAAGACGAAGATGCCTTGAAATCGTCTACTGACTGCTCAGAGAACCTGGTTGCTGCAAGTCGGTCTGTTTGAAAGGTGACACGCTTTTCTACTGTTGGTGTTGTGGATTTAAGAGTGTCTTCCTCCATCTCGTCAAGGCTAGGCGTTTCCTCAATAGGGGACAATTTCTCCTCAGTGGAATCTCTCTCTGTCTCTGATGACTCATATATTTCATTATCAGCAAGCGATTTTCCAACACTGTGCACAGCCATGGGGAAGTGGGTGGGATGAGCGGGCGGCGTCTTGTGGGTGATAACCGTTTCCTCAAATGTTGTGCTGAGAATTTTGCTCTTGGAATCCCTCGAGGGTGACAGAGACCTATCCTCCTCCTCCTCAATATCCTCTTCCTGCATGAGGAGTTCTTGGTGAGCCATGCGAGACTCTTTGCTCACGACACCATGCCCTTCGTATGAAAAGCTACGTGATTCAGTAAACTCTGAACGGGTTTCCAACTCATATCCCTCTGCACTTCGCGGACTGAAAGTGAACATAGCGTCCTCTTCGGACTCATCAAACTCGCTACGCGTCGTTTGCCTTGTCTGCCTGATGCGCGGGGAATCTTCCTCTAGAGCTGTAGCTGGAAACTCCGGGTCATAGACTTTGCGAGCAATGATTTCTTTCACTTGCTGGCGGTTTTCAAGGATTATGTTTATCACTGCTGAGTCATGGGTTTCTTTGACAAATTCATACGGCTCACGTGACTCTGTATCCTCAGCCAGCACATCTAGTGAGCCTGTATCGTCCTTATCGTCTTTGCCAGTCGCTGTTTCCTCAGATCTTTCAACAGCAAATGTAACACGTTTTTGGGCTTGCACATCGTCTGTAGAAGGCAATGGCTCATCGTAGAAGACCTTCTCTAAAAATTCCTCATCTTTCGTTTTATCTCGGGTATAAAATGCACCCATATCGAGCGAAGCCTGGTGCTTCATGGGGGATTTCTGCTCCTCTTTAAACACTTCTGAAAACTGGCGTGAGTAGTGGTGGGCGACTTCCCAAGGAAGTTTTGCACGCTCGCCCGTGTTTTCGTCAACTACTTCCACATCACCATCTCCCGAGCTACTCTCTGAAATTCTTTCAAGAACTTTGTCACCAGTCTGTCCTGAAACACCGGAAGTTGTTTCCTCAACTGCCAAAGTAGCTTCCAAGGTCGTCGATTCCAGGCGAGACTCATGGCTACCACCAGCTGCACCAACATCCTCGGAAGGCTCTTCTTCAACGGTCCCTCCCTTTTCCTCTTCCTGCCATTCTTTAGAAACATCCATGTACATGCTATAATGCTCTGGGAAGTCAAAAGCTGCTGGTTTTTCCGTCAAATCCTCTGGAGATATATCTTTTGTCTCTTGCTTCACATACTGCGGCCTGCTTGTCTTGGATATAGATATACCCACTGGAGGCTTATCATCGTCGTCTTCCTTAAATGCTACGTTGTCATAGGCCACGCATTCTTTGGTTTCCACTTTCATCGCAACCGTTTCTTCGATTATTTTCGATTTGGTTACTCCATGACTCTCAATGAGAGCTCCTTTATGTGACATTTGCTCTGAGTGCACTTGGCTAGACACAGAGAAGCTGAGCGAGCCAGTCACCTCGTCCTTGTCTACTGGAGTGGCCAATTCCTCGCATTCTTGTTTCGGTTCGTGTCTAGGCCTAAAACTAGGGTGGGAATCTACGGGCGTGTCAAAGGAGAATGCCTGCTCTCCTCCCTGCTCTGCAGGGGGTACGGGGGAAAACTGGTCCTCCACATCTGTTTCCTCTGACGTCTCCTCACTGACTTCCCGACCTTCCACATCTAAGGAAAGAATGGTTAGTTTGGCGAGTGTAGGACACTTGACTCTTTGAGTTGTGTATGAACTATTTAAGAAAATGAAGCTGGTAAAAACTGATTGCAAGAGTTAAATTTGTTAAATATCTTTAAAAAGCTGCAAAACTAGGATCCATGTCTCGTTAAGCATAACTTAAAATAATTACTACAATATCAAAGATCTATGGCGGAGAAAATGGGAAATTAAATTATGAGACCAAATTCCATCTTTAAAAAAAAGTGCAGAGAATCAAGGAAATAAATGCAACCAAAACTTTAAAACGCGAAAAAAAAAATCGAAAAAGAAAGTCAAAACAAGAAATGGTCATGCATTAAGAAAAAAAAAATGAATCAATAGATAAGAATTAAAAAAAAAAAACATGATTGGACTGTGATTTCAGTGCCTAAAAGCTTCAATTTTACAAATTGAATACAGTCAAACGTAGTAATCTTCTAAAGAAGTTTTGCTAAGAAATACATTGTAAAGGTAAACATACAGCACGATCAATGAAAACATGAAGAAGTGGGAATGACGGTACACATCCGACAGGTTGTAATGAAAAACCAAACTCAACACTCGAATAAAACGGAGACGAAAGAAGAGTGAGAGAGAGAGAGAGAGAGAGAGAGAGAGAGAGAGAGAGAGAGAGAGAGAGAGAGAGAGAGAGAGAGAGAGAGAGAGAGAGAGAGAGAGAGAGGCGAGCGGGGAGGACGAGAAAGGCTGAGATATAGATAAGAGAAAAGTTACATGTAGGTAGAATTAGAACGTAGTAGCGTCTCTGTGTGGTGTAACTGCTATAGACACCACTATCTATGTACCTTGATCGTCGAAATCGTCGAACTGGGCTACCTCGGAACTCGAGGAGCTCATCTTGTCCGCATCCGCATGGTCAGTGCTGCGGCCAATCGCCATGTCCGGAACCTCCTCGTCCTCCTCTAGATCTTCACCTTCTACCACTACCGCTTTCTCCGGGAATCCCCCCTCGTGCTCCTCCGGGGAATCCCCAGCCTTTCTAACTGTTGGTTCAGCTGACGCTGTGAGGTCGGGAAGGGACAAAGGGCAAAAGTTGCGAGGTGTGTCCCGTGTAAGGGGGCGATGTTAATTATTGTACCATGTGAGACAGTGAGGCTATAGTTAAGATAGCAATGCGGAAAATAGATACACCGACAGAACATCATAATGATGATAATTCGAACCTAATCTAAGTTTGGTTTGAGTGATAATCTGTATAGAATTGCAGGTGGAAAAGTTAAAATGAACCCGTCATAGACAGACATAAAGATTCATAAATAAGGGGCAAAGCTAGATGGCTTGAAGGTACATGTAGTACATTAGTATAACATTAAATCTTCATCAATACGTTTTTTTTTTTAACTCTAAGCTTCTCTAGTGCATAGTCGTCACCCAACCTGACAAGAGTAAAAGGAAGGTAATATTGAAATTCTAAAGTGCGTGGACAGCCCAGCCAAGCCATTGGATTCAAAATTTTTTTTTGTAAAGTATACATGGCCGGCTGCTAGACAACTACTGCTAAACTAAACACTCTAGTGTTTGTGTTAATGAGTGCTTGATGGGAATGTGAAGCAAGGACGGTTGTGTTACGACAAAGTGACGAGTATCACAAGATGCAGCTGTCACAATATTGTAGATCAGAAATTGAGACGCAGAAGTAACTAGAAGAAACAGACACGCGTAGACGTACACACTTTAAGATCGAACTGAATTATTATATGAAATGAGTTCAAGATTCCGAAAGTGGAGTACTGAAAAGGCAGAAACTCATCCAAGCTTCTATTGTTCTCTGGTGTGGGGAAATCAAGAACAATCGAGATCAGGGCATCTCGTGTTATTTAGATTTATCGTCGATGAAGAACTTCCGCTACAGGCAAGAACTAAACAAAACATAAATTGTAATGGAAATGTTTTATCCTGACAAAAGATGGAATTTAGCTATTCATAATTAGAGAGAGAGGGAGGGAGAGAGAGAGAGAGAGAGAGAGAGAGAGAGAGAGAGAGAGAGAGAGAGAGAGAGAGAGAGAGAGAGAGAGAGAGAGAGAGAGAGAGAGAGAGAGAGAGAGAGAGAGGGAGGACCGTCTTGGCCGACTAAGGCTGACAGTTTGTTATTCATCTCGAGACAGACTGATCGCCTGCAACAGGTAAACTACCTTTCCTTTTCTAGAAGAATTGAAACGTTTAGGCTGGTAAGCAAATTTGTGCTTCCAGATAACAATATGAGTGACAGCTATATCCGCTAATTTTGTGGTGGCACATCTGTTGTATATGTTTAACTGTCCAAGCAACATAGAAGCTCGCATTCTTATAATTTCATGCTGAATACATTTGGCTCTGTGCAATGGTATTGCGACTGCCATTGAACATGCAACATTCCGGCTATTGACGGCGCATTATTAGCCTATAAAAACGCATATTTTTTCATTATTTTTTTTTTTGAAACTAACAAAGTAGAAAATAATATATCTCATTCACTTAAAAGGAGCATTAGTAATACTTGTAAAATATTATTGACAAAGGCACGGTTTTAACTTCTCGGGAGAATTAAAAGTAAAGAACAAACTTACAAATGAAATAAAAAAGGAAATAAAACCATCATAATGACTGTTGAATGATGCGAAAACGAAGTAGCAAACTGAATTATAAACATGATGCAGCAACATAAGCCAACGGAATAAAGATGATAGCGCCAAAAAACGATAAAAAAAAAAAACAAAAACCTGAAATGCTGAAACCATAGTTGACGTCTAGTTAATTTAAATGAGCGACCGATAATGACAGATGAGGGAAAATGGATGGCCGTAGCCTCAAGCGAGCCAACTCACCTTCCTCGAGCCTGGTATGCATGTTAGGGTCAGCCAACTGTTGCCCTACATCACTGATCCTCTCATCTTCCTTTACAAATAATTTTGTACTAGTAACTTCTACCACGCGGGTAGAGGAGAAGCTAGATTCATGTTCAGACCGAGTAACCCTAGCGAATGACTCAATCTCTACGGCCCTCTCTCCTGTCTTCTTGGTAACCTTTGTAACTACCGGACCACCCTTACCCTCCTCAAGATCAGTGGTTGTTGTGGTATATGACACAGTCACATTGGCTCCCCTGAAAAAGCCCTCCCGCGCATCATCGGCATCATCATCATTACCATCAGCGTAGTCGAAACGATCTTGAGGAGAGATCTTTCCGGCCTGACCTACATCGCCAGTCTCCATCGACCCCTCATCTCCGCCCGGCTCAGCCGATTCAACTCTCGACTTTAGCTTTTTCTCATCCAAATCTGTCAGACCGCTGGCTTCATCCCATTTCTCTAACCCATCTTCACCCCCTCTGCTTTCGACGCGAGTAATAACCTCCTCTCCTCTTAGAGTTTCAACGACTGTGATATGTTCCGAAAGACTCAGAGTGGAAACTGACGTCTCTACGTTTCCGGCGCCAGTTTCTTCTTGAAAATCCATATCTGCTTCCTCTTGCTGACCTTCACCCCTAGCCTCCTCCTTGTCCCCCTCTTCCTCTTCCTGTCTGGCCGCGACGGCAGAAGCTTCGGGAAACTCGCGGTCCATATCGCGCAGGTAATTCTCGTACAGCCCGTGCTTTGTATCGCGTTCCTCCAATGGTGAGGCTTCTTGCTGGCCGCTCTCGGAGCTAAAGCCAGACATGGTGTTGTTGTCCGTGCCTGCGGTTGACATGTGATCTAGGCCGACCATCATGGCGGCATCGCTAGACGCTGTGCTCTGGGCATCTGCATCAGTGATGGCGCGCTCCAGGTCTTGTTCCCATGGCATTGAGGGCACTGGTAGGCAAAGAAGAGAAGCAGGACATATAGAGGTAAGAGCAAGCAGAACTAATGGTCACAGTTGGATAAATAATAATTGCTTTAAGAAAGTTTGAATGTGCCATTTAATTTTATTAAATGAAAAGGTTTGTAAAGACATTTTTGTCGGTATGTCTGGTACATTTATTTTTAGAGGGTAAAGATGTAAAGTAAAATCATCAAATCAAGAATCAAACAATCTAAAGCAAAGCCAAAACGAGGCGACCTCTTCATCTTTCTTGCTCTCTTTTTCTGTCCATCCCTGTCTCTCTTCCATTTCCATAATGTGTTCTTCAATTTTCTTTGCTATTCTGATAAAATCCTCAACCCAAGTAAAAGATTTTGTCTTGATAATGAAGGCTCCAACGTGTGAAAAGTACAGTGAGATTAACCAACAGAATGATCAAAACTAATTCTTTAGTGAATATAATTTTTTCTTAATTTACAGAAAGGCTGTTTACCAATCCTCATCTCTAATAGCTGTAATCACTTTCTTTTTAATTCACAAAATAAGCAATGCCCGGTAGACCTTTTCTATTTTTGGATTAAGAGATTTTTTTAAAAACAATTTATGTACTGGTATATCCAAGTGGTTGTTCGGCAGACATGAAAGATGACTAAGGATAAATGATCTTACCTTGGCCTGTTTCCGGTGACTGATGTTGATCAAGGCCTAAAACTCTGTTCAGACTCTCCTGGTCCTGAGACGCAATTAGGGTAAAGTCTGAGGGAGATGGTGGTCTGTCAGACTGGACATCGGCCATCATCAGTCTACTGTCCTCGTCACCCACGCGACCTTCCTCATCGTCGCTTTCCTCCTTGTCGTAATCTCCAGCCTCTCCCTCGTCCTCATCATCGCCCTGAAGGCTGTCTTTCTCCATGTCCGAGTCTCGCGGGGCGCTCAGGGAACCAGGGGAGGTAAGCGCCTGGTCATCTTGACCGGCTGAGGAAGCGAGAAGTTCCGAACTCCGAGCCAGAGGAGAGTGAATGGCCGTGCGAGCTGTGATGTCAGACACCAGTCCGAGGCTGATATTCAGTTTCTCTTGGTCCATGGATTCAATCAAAGTGAAATCGGATACCGATGGCGGTCGGTCCAGTGGGAGACAGTCGTACTGCCCATCATCTTCAGCATCGTCTTCCATATTTTCTTTCTCGTCATCGGTTGATGACATAACTGCTCTTTCGCCCTCAGAGGAGGATACAATCCCTCTCTCCCCCTCAGATGACGATATGGCTACTGCGGTATGCTGGTACTGAACTGTTTCAGTCGTCACCTGCTCTTTCTTTTGAATCACAAGCCTTTGGGAGAAACCTTCAGTCTCCTCATCCTCCTCTTCCTCGTCATCTTCTTCATCCTCTTGTCCTCCTTCTGATCCAGTGAGGGTGCACTCAGAGCCGGTCATGGTTTCACTGGGACCTGAGGTGAAACTCGAACTGCTCATCACTTCGCTGCGGGCCGTGAAGTAGGAACTGGTGCCCGTCGTCTCGCCGCTCTGACCTGTGAAATATTCGGCGTCACTTTGCGATGTGAACTCTGACCCTGAGATACTTGACGCCATAAATAGAGAGCGCTGCTTTCTCTGCCCCTCTTCACTAGACTGGCCCGACTGAGAATTGTAAGGAGACGGAGCCTCCGGGGAAAAGTAGGCCTCCTCCTCGTCCTGGCTCTCCTGACTTCCTTCGTCAAACTTCATCTGAATGTGTTGGAGCTTCACTTCCATCTCCTTGATCTCTTCCTCCAAGTCACTGGGTGAGCCTGAGCGGTCGTGCACTTCTGTAGAGCTCGTAGGGTGTAAAGGAGAGCGTGGAAGGTGTAAACCAACACCCATTGTCAAACCGTCCACTGGGCCCTGAAGATAAGCATCCACTGACCCAGAGCCGTCTACATCATCGCTCTCAATACGTGGCTGGCTTGGCGCGAACGGAGAAGAGTCTCCACTGCCATCTTGCCCAGACTCTAGTATCGGTGGTACTTTGCTTATCGGAAAGCCGTCTGGGCCTAAAGTTTCGGTGCTTAGCTCCAAAAACTCCTCTCTTCGATCTATGAATGTCTCAAGGAAAAGATCACCGGTTTTTTCTTCCATCTCTTTAGCCCCCTCCGCTGCAATGCACGAATCATCATGTTTGCTAAGAACAAGTTGAGACCTCTCTTCCACGATGATTTCACTCTTTTCCATAGACGTTTCCCGAGAATCGTGTTTGCTACGAAGAACAAGTTGAGACCTCTCTTCCACGATGATTTCACTCTTTTCCATTGACGTTTCCCGCTCTGGTTCCAGTTCTTGCTCCATCTCCGTCTCTGGCTGCGACTCAAGCTTGGACTCTTCAGCCCCTTGGATTATGTCGTCTCCTCCAGACTTTCTCAACTGTTGAGGCCCAGGCTCTTCAACTGTGATTTCCATTCGGTCTATAGATCTGTCCATCGCGATGATCTCCTCACTATCAAGGGCGCCAATGCCAACCTCTTCGTCAAAGCTGAATCCACCAACAGGCTCTCTTTCGTCGTTATAGTCATCACCCAGTTCGTCATCCGACATGGTCTCGGCTCTACCTTGCGCGGCTTCCATCTCTTGTAACTCAGCCATGATCCCTGCAGAGCGGGCCACCAATGGTTTCTCATCCTCCTCACCCATTTTAGGAGTCTCTTCCTGTTTCTTTGTTAAACGGTCCTCGTTGTATTCTGCATCAATTTTCTGTTCATCCAAATGAACCTCCTTCGCTTCTATGTTCTCTGAGCCATCATCCTCTATTCCAACATGCTCTCCCATCTTACGAGTGGTTTCAATGCTTGTGTACAAAGCCTCTTGAACAATGGCTTTGCTCAACTGTACTTCATACTCCTCCTTTTCAACAGTTTCAGATACCGGCGGCTCCTGATGATCACCCGCTTCGTCTTGGCTACCTGTGTCCTCAACAGTCTCGAGCTTAGCATCCATGGTCTGTCCTTCGACATCTGGCACAGAATCGACCGCATCTTCCTCGGCTGCGTGTGGAGCGCTTTCTGTGCCATACACCGCGAAAGCTCTGTCTATATCCTCTTTCACTTCTGCAATGTCCTCTCCAACCTCAGCGTCTATAGGAACAACAAGAGGCTGCTCTTTTCCATCGTCGTAAACCTCAAAAGCTCTGTCGATATCTTCATCAGCTTCAAGTGCATCTTCTCCGATCTTAGCATCTAAAGGTGCAACAAGAGGCGTTTCCTTCTCGTATTTCGAGAACGCTTTGTCCACGTCTTCATCGGCGTCTCCCTTTTGTTTATCGACTTTGCCAAATAGTTTATCCACATCAGGGACGTCAGTTTTTGCCGTTTTTGGTGATCTCTCTTCGAAGATGTCCTCTTCTTTCGCTTCCTTTAAAGAGGGCTCAGTTTTCATAGAGTAAGATCCAGATTCAGTTGACGGGGTTCCTCTGCTATCGTTTTCCTGCGTGCCCAAGGAATGCTCTAATATTGGAATATGAACCCGGACAAAGTCTGACTTTAGCTTGGCCGGCCTATCCGTCTGGTCCTCTGCGAGGGTCTCGCTCTCAGTCGAGTGTTCTACTATCTGTTCTAAGCACGTTTCAGTAGTTTCTGTCACTTCGCGGCTAAATCCCTCTTGCTCTTCGTCCTCCCCGGAGTCACTTTTAGAGAGTTGTGACATAAGGGCTGCAGTAAGTTGCTCCTGTTCTTCAATCTCCTGTTCGATATCTTCATCTCTAACATCGTAGACTTCATCTTCTTCTTTCTCTTCATCCTCTTCAATATCATCTATCTCATCAGGAGTGGAGCCTAAGATTTTCATAGATGTGGAATAAATTTCCTCGTCGTCTTCGTCATCTTCATCATCTTGTATCCGGCTTGATGGAAATTGGTCATCCACACCTTTGCCTTGATCCTCCTCATCCTCCTCTGATGAAATATGGGGGCTTTTGGTTGGCACCTCCGGCAAAGCTCCAATTAAAAATGATTCACTTGATACGGTGTATTGTTCTTGCATTTCTGCTGGTTCAGCTGTCTTTTCGGTAATAATGGTAACCACTTCATGGCTGGTCTCAGAGGAAATATTGACTTCAGAGAAAGATGTCACCTCATGTGTTTCAAAATGGTATGTCTTGTGCGAAGATATATCAAAATCGACGAATTTCTGATTTGTTTCAGCCTTTGCACTTTTTTCATCTCGACTAGCAACTTGGACATCGGCTTCTGTGATCTCCTCGGATCTTTCACACTTTTCAACAATGTCGTGAAAACGACTGTCTACGCTGTGGTCTGTTGTCCTCATTTCTTCAACTTCCTCAGGCTCGATTTCTTCAATTTCTATGGAACCCATTCGAGTTTCTACAAGAACCTTCTTCCGACCGTGACATGCAGTATCGTGGTCTATAGATTCATAATGATAGTCAGCAGCCTCTTCATCGTCATCAATGACCTCCTGCGTCTTTGTAGTCTCCAAAACTCCATGCACCTGGTCTTGGAGCAGAGCCTCCGTCTCAGCCTGAGCTTCTCTATCGAAGTCTGGATACTCCACTTGCCCTTCTGATGATATCTCTTTCTCTATTTCAATTTTCTGAGGCTGGTCACGTGTTTCTCCATTGTCCGCTTCGATGTTTTCAATACTCTGGTCAGAACCAAATTCATCCTCCTCGTTCTGAAGGCTACGCTCAGTTTCTTCGAACTCCTTGAGTTCTTCGTCATCTTCTCTTTCTTCTTCTACATCGGCCGTGCTCTCTGTCGGTGCAAAAACCATAACCTGCGCTTTGTCCTTGGCGGCAGCCGATATGACCGTTTCTTCTTCACGGGTATACTCCTCTGATACATATCCACTCAACGACTGTGGGGTCGTTTCGAGCTCAACAGCGGAAGCTTCAGTGAAAGCTTTTTCTTTTATAGCATTTACTTCATCAACCTCATCTTCTTCGTCACTAGGCACTGTAACCCCACCTCTTTCAACTTCGACAATCTTAGTGGAGGCGATGGCTTCTTCTACCACAGGTTCATCTTCATCTTCATCATCACTAGGAACGGCAACCACACCTCTTTCAACTTCAACAGTTTTGGTGGAGGCAAAGGCTTCTTCTACCACAGGTTCATTTTCATCTTCCTCATCACTAGGAACAGTAACCATACCTCTTTCAACTTCGACAGTTTTGGTGGAGGCGATGGTTTCTTCTACCTCAGGTTCACCTTCATCTTCTTCATCACTAGGAACAGTAACCACACCTCTTTCAACTTCGACAGTCTTGGTGGAGGCGATGGTTTCTTCTACCTCAGGTTCACCTTCATCTTCCTCATCACTAAGAACAGTAACCACACCTCTTTCAACTTCGACAGTTTTGGTGGAGGCGATGGTTTCTTCTACCTCAGGTTCACCTTCATCTTCCTCATCACTAGGAACAGTAACAACACCTCTTTCAACTTCGACAGTCTTGGTGGAGGCGATGGTTTCTTCTACCTCAGGTTCACCTTCATCTTCTTCATCACTAGGAACAGCCACCACACCTCTTTGAACTTCGACAGTCTTGGTGGAGGCAATGGCTTCTTCTACCTCAGGTTCACCTTCATCTTCTTCATCACTAGGAACAGCAACCACACCTCTTAGAACTTCGACAGTTTTGGTGGAGGCAATGGCTTCTTCTAGCTCAGGTTCACCTTCATCTTCTTCATCACTAGGAACAGCAACCACACTTCTTTGAACTTCGACAGTCTTGGTGGAGGCAATGGCTTCTTCTACTACAGGTTCATCTTTATCTTCCTCATCACTAGGAACAGCAACCACAATTCTTTCAACTTCGACAGTCTTGGTGGAGGCAATGGCTTCTTCCACCACATGCTCATCTACATCATCCTCATCACTAGGAACAGCAACCATACCTGTGTCAACTTCATCAGTTTTGATGACCGCCATTGTTTCTTCCACCACAGGTTCATCTTCATCTTCCTCATCACTAGGGACAGTAACCACACCTCTTTGAACTTCGACAGTCTTGGTGGAGGCAATGGCTTCTTCTACTGCAGGTTTATCTTCATCTTCTTCATCACTAGGGACAGTAACCACCCCTTTTTCAACTTCGATAGTCTTGGTAGAGGCAATGGCTTCTTCTACTGCAGGTTTATCTTCATCTTCCTCATCACTAGGGACAGTAACCACCCCTCTTTCAACTTCGATAGTCTTGGTGGAAGCGATAGCTTCTTCCACCTCAGGCTCATCTTCCTCATCACTAGGAACATCGACCACGCCTCTTTCAACTTCGACGGTCTTTATGGATGTCACATTTTCTCCTACCACAGGTTCATCTTCCTTTTCTTCTCCTGTTGTCTCAGATAAATCATCGACCTGAAAGACAGACTCATCTCCCTTAAGGTCCTGTTCGATCTCATCCAGCTCACCTCCCATCGAGTTCTCCTTGCATTCTGACAAGTAATCCTGGTCAACTTCTTCAGCTCTTCCAATGTCACTCCCAGTGGTAGCAGCCATGCTGTCCAGTTCCTCGTCTACGTTTCTCTCACAAATACGAGTTCGCAAAATATCCATGCTCAGTTTTATGCCATCCTCATTGGCCTCATTGTCGTTCTTTCTATCCAACTTTTGATACGGATCTTCTTCCTCATCATACACTTCTTCGCCTTCTCCTTCAATCTCAGTGCTGATAATATTTGCAGAAATAGTTACATTTTTGGCCTGATGCACGCCAACCTCTTTCTCAACACCGTCGCTTTCAATGTGATGAGAATCGAAATCAGATATGGCGTCCTTTCCAATGGTTTCATCACCAATACTGGTCTCTTCTTCAGGGGGAACGTCGTATTTCTCTTCTATTGTATCGGTTCTTGTTTGTCCTTCTACAAATGTTTTCCCCCATCCATCTTCGAAAGGTCCGCCCTCTTCATTTCCTGCATCGACATCGTCAATTTTTCCAAAGTCTGACTGACTTCCAGTAGATTCTACCATCTCACTTCGGATTTCGGAGAAATCTTGCGTGGTTGGTTCACTAGCATCCTCGGTTATAACAGACGTCCTCGACTCTTGTCTATAGAAGACATCCTCATCTTTCTCGACAGAAAACATGCCTTCGTTTGATTGAGCAGTGAGCGCATGATGGGAGAACGTACTAGCCTCGACAGATGTGTCATATCTATGTTCCATTTGGGTGACAACCTCCTCAATTGTTTCGATCTTTTCTCTCACAAGTTCTTTTGTTATCGGATCGGCCAGTGTTGTATATTTAGGTGCTGTGAGTGGCGATTCCTCTTCAAGAGCTTCACACTTTCCAGGTTCCGTATATTCTAGATCTGATGGCGCGAAGCGAGAATCCCTGTGAGTCGCCTCATAATACTCTTCGTGTTCTTGACTTTGAAAATCGTTCGTTCCCACCTCGTCGACCATTTCATTCCTCTCCGTGTATTCTTCCAAGTCGGCTTCTGAACTTTGAGGGGTCTCTTTTTCTGTCTGTGTCAAAATGCCCGGAGCCTCATCGATGTTTCCCTCAGTCGCGGGAACATCTTCTTGGGACACGACGTCCTCTTGCGGTGCAGCTTGTGTATATTGGTCACTGTCCGGCTTAGCAGCCTGTCCTTCATCTCGACCAAGGTGATGAGTGGTTTCATCCTCCACTTCCTGTACCTCACTCACCACCACAGTTACAATGCTTTGCTTCTCTGGCAATTGAGCCTCTACAGCGCCGATCTCACGCTCCACCTCCTCAATCATTTCACCTCGGAGATCCTCCAGATCAGGCACCTGGAAGCTCTCCGTCTGCTCAGATGTCACGGCGGTCTGCCTCGCCTCCACAGACATCATGGAGACTGATTCATCTTCAGCAATAAAAGTCTCCTGTTCTACAGCCTCAAAAACCTCGACCCGTGCTACATTTTCTTCGTGAGCTACAGCCATTGCGCGTTCCCCGGTCTGACTAGAGGCTAGCTTCTCTGACCCTTCTCTGACCCCACTGTCCTCCCTTCTATCAACCACTGTCCCTTCCTCATCATCTTCAACCCTAGCCTTATCCTGAGGTAATTCTGTTGTGCCCGGGCCAGTCCAACAGAAAGCGTTAAAAAGAAGGAGAGAGAGAAAGAGCCAAATCATTAGTCAAACACAAACAAATAAAACAAAGTTAGAGCCTCTCTCAAAAAGCGGTGAGTGTAGAGATTATCAACTTTAGGCAAAAACAAAATAAAATAACATAAGAAGAACAGGTACAGGAAAATTGTTAACAAACTCACAACATTCTTTGAAATAATCACGATCAATACCCTATCCAAAAAAAAGGCACATCCTACATATCATAAAGAAGGTGAAATACATCTAATTTCACTCATACTCAAATCTGCTCTGTTCATATCTAAAACAATGACTGTTTGAATAAATTAAATAACATTCGATTCAAATTTCACAGACAAACTACACAAGCCAAAACAAAGAGAGAAAGAAAGAAAGAAAAGAAAAGAAAAAAAAAACAAGTAACGAACTAACATAGAGCCACTGCTTTGCCCTGGCAATTCTCTCTTCAAATGAAATAATAGTTGGGGATATTTTAACATTTAGAATGGAGAAAAGCTTTCTTTACGTTATGATCTAGAAGAAAAGGCTTGCACCAGAAGCTTTCTTCTCTGCTGCTAGGAAGAGATTTAGATTTCTCATAAAATGTGTAAACATCTACTTGGTGTTGTATCTGGAAACTAAAGCTGGTGCGCAACAAAGAAGGCAGTGCAGAAGACAAAGGTAAGCCATTAGGAATTGTAAATGGTACAAAAAATCGAATATCTGAAGTTTATTTTTCATTAAAAAGCAAATTTATAAAAATAAATAAATAGACGGCTAGCAGCTAAAAGACAAATAAGTTGATTTATAAATTCAGAAGAGTATAGTAAGTGTAGCCAGAGGACAGCTATACTCAAATAATGATGAGAGAGAGAGAGAAAACAAAATGAAGCAGAAGAAGAAGAAGAAGAAGAAGAAGAAGAAGAAGAAGAAGAAGAAGAAGAAGAAGAAGAAGAAGAAGAAGAAGAAGAAGAAGAAGAAGAAGAAGAAGAAGAAGAAGAAGAAGAAGAAGAAGAAGAAGAAGAAGAAGAAGAAGAAGAAGAAGAAGAAGAAGAAGAAGAAGAAGAAGAAGAAGAAGAAGAAGAAGAAGAAGAAGAAGAAGAAGAAGAAGAAGAAGAAGAAGAAGAAGAAGAAGAAGAAGAAGAAGAAGAAGAAGAAGAAGAAGAAGAAGAAGAAGAAGAAGAAGAAGAAGAAGAAGAAGAAGAAGAAGAAGAAGAAGAAGAAGAAGAAGAAGAAGAAGAAGAAGAAGAAGAAGAAGAAGAAGAAGAAGAAGAAGAAGAAGAAGAAGAAGAAGAAGAAGAAGAAGAAGAAGAAGAAGAAGAAGAAGAAGAAGAAGAAGAAGAAGAAGAAGAAGAAGAAGAAGAAGAAGAAGAAGAAGAAGAAGAAGAAGAAGAAGAAGAAGAAGAAGAAGAAGAAGAAGAAGAAGAAGAAGAAGAAGAAGAAGAAGAAGAAGAAGAAGAAGAAGAAGAAGAAGAAGAAGAAGAAGAAGAAGAAGAAGAAGAAGAAGAAGAAGAAGAAGAAGAAGAAGAAGAAGAAGAAGAAGAAGAAGAAGAAGAAGAAGGAGAAGGAGGATGAAGAGGAGGATGAAGAGGAGGAGAAGGAGGAGGAGGAGGAGGACAAGGACTGAGGAGAAGGACAACAACAACAAGAAGAACTAAAAAAGAATAAGAAATAATCGTTATCCATTGAAAGATAATAATCAGTAAATGTTGAATTTAACCTGTCTATTTTGTTGAAATTAAAAAGGAAGATAGTGAAAGGGTTTTATCTTAAATACAGCTTAAAAGACTAAATGAAGCGAAGAGGCTTGGACAATGATTTGATGATGCAAATATAATCTGGGCAATGCAGTGATACCTTAATATAGACTCCAGCTTTCTTTAAGACTTTTTGATGTTACTCAGACAAAAAGTACTGAAGATTAAACCTCACTAAGCCTATGTCAGTGGTTAAGAAGAATCTCGAGAAAAGAAAATGTCTTAAAGAGGAACGCTACAGGTCTCATTGAAAGTTAGTGTATGTGTAAAGATAGGTGTTTGAAAATCATTCAAAAGGTAAGGATGCGTAAGAAGAAGACTGACAGACACACAGAGATAGATAGATAGATAAATAGATAATAAGGAGAAGTTAGAAAGACTTATCAAAATACACAAACTAATGAATATTAATTAAAAAATAAAAAGGTAAGGAGGCGCAGGAAATGAATAGGAGGAACCATTATAAAAGAGAGATAGAGTTATTGACAGAGGAATCAAAAGATACATTAGGGCGTTGAGAGAGGCAGAGACAGAATAAAGAAGAAGAAGAAGAAGAAGAAGAAGAAGAAGAAGAAGAAGAAGAAGAAGAAGAAGAAGAAGAAGAAGAAGAAGAAGAAGAAGAAGAAGAAGAAGAAGAAGAAGAAGAAGAAGAAGAAGAAAGGGGGGGGGGAGACAGAAAGAAAAAGAGAAAGAGACAGAGACAGAGAGAGACAAAGAGAGAGAGAGAGAGAGAGAGAGAGAGAGAGAGAGAGAGAGAGAGAGAGAGGGGGGGGGGGGGGGTGGGAGAAGAGTCACACAGGGGACACTAGGAATCATATGGACATGTAAGACATTTATTGGGACACATAAAGAAAGACTTACTATCTCGATAGACGTCAACACAGTGAAGCCGAAAAACAGAAACAGTCTAACACAGGGAAAAATTCATACTCACCCGAGCCCGGCCAGCGTGGAAGGTCAAGGTTACGATGACGATAATGATGGAGATGACGAGGGTGACGGTGACCATAGCACAGTTACTGTGCAGACATCCATGCAAGCAAATCTACTACACAAAGCTACAAAAATTCTGAGCCTGTAAGTGAGAGAAGGCGCTTGTAGTGATGGATAAAGGCGAGTGGTGGCCCAAAAGAGCCTTACGAGTTGAAGCCTGCGGGGATAGCAACAGGACAAAGAGACAATTGCCCAAAAAACCTTGCCCAAAGCAGAGATGGCAAAATGTTTTGGAGAAAAAATTACAGACAAAATTGTAAAGTTAAAAGTAGGAGATTAGTTTCAGAAATTTTCTGCAGTTGGTTTTATTTCCTAAGAAAAACACATGCCAATAAGAAAAAAATATTTGAAGAAAAATAAAATAGTACAGGATAATAATGTGTTGCATATTTCTAGAAATTAATGTAAAACGTGGGGTGGGGTGGGTTTAGAGTTCAGGGAGCAGAGAGCAATAAAACATCTTTACAGCGCTGAAACAAAACCGAAAGGAAAAGAAAGTTTTATAATATGTCACTCGCATTGATGTATTTTACCATAAACCAAAAGTTCAAAGAGCGTTAGGAACCTGTAAAGAATACCTTAAGAAGGTTTTGATTATATTAAAAAGGGACGTACAGATGTGCTTTAACAATTTTGTTCAATATTGATTAGATTGCTGTTGTTGTTGTTTTTTTGTTTGTTTGTTTGTTTTTTTGCATACCATTTCATATAATAACAGCTTTTATTAATGAAAATTCAAACTGAAAAAAGATTGCAGGAAATTAATAGTTTAGAAATTAAACTTCATTCGGGCTGCTAATGAAATTCGTAAAATAAAGAATTTAAAATTTAGAACAAAAAGCTCAGTCAAGTTAAATCTAAAACCTTTTTTGGATTTGATCGTTCACTTTCTATTGCTCTTTTAAAATAACAAAACAATAGAAACAAAAGACGGGCTTGAGAAAAACCAATGGACAAGACTCACATTTACAAGAAATAAAAGATCAGCATGCTTTGACAAAAAGAAATAATTGTTTAAAATCACTGGACCCGATTTAATCGTGATAAAATTGCTTAATGATAAGTGTAAATCTCTGACCGTTACTAATTGTGCGATGAAGAAAAAAGTAGGAAGCGCTGAATGAATTTAACAGATAAAAGAAATAGGAAAATATTGAACCCGTTTGATGAGTTAAGACTTTTACAAAATTGTTATGGATGGCTTGTTTGTTTATGAAAGTAATGTAGACAAACAACAATTAGTATTATAGTCTGTGTCCGCCCCCGCCTCTCTCTTCGAGTCTTTTTCTAGCAAAACGTTTTGTAGACACACTGAACTACAATGAATTAGAGGGGGTGTTTTTAATTCTGATGCCGTAACTTCTTGTACAAGAAAAGGGAATTTCAAATTTGATACAGAATATAACATGAAAAGACACCTGACTCGATTTAATAATTAAAAAAAAAACCACTTAAGATGGTGTCTAACAACATAAAAGGGTTTACTTCAAAGGAAAAATAGATTTCATATTTACGCCATGTTTGGAAACATCTTTCAAGTTAAAAAAAAAAAACACAAAAAAAGACAACAACAACAACAACAACAACAACAACAACAACAACAACAATGAAAGCTAATGATAATAATGAATTCAACCCGACGCTAAATGAATGACTGGAAGAGTGAAAAAATGATGGACAAGAGTGAAGCGCGTCATATTACATCAACCATTGAACATCGAAAAGACTAGACATCAAAGATGAAGCTGAGGAGGATCTAATAGAGTACCTGCATCGACATGGTCCGGGCCTCCGGCGCTAGCTACAAGATGGCAAAACAAAATACAGAAAATAGTTAATAAATATGAAGGGTTCATCATTTCTATGATGATTTAGTTGAAGGGGAAAAAATATTCATGACATTCATGTATTAATATGAAATATATTTAACCCCAAATTCATTGTGAAACGCAAAATGCAATGTAATAGTTCAATAAAACATGAACATAATTATAGGACATCACTGTACTCTCCACGCGTTCATGGTTCGCTATAAAAAGACAAGTGCATAAAGAGTAATAAAATATTAATGTCTCATAGAATCCAAATAACTACTTTTATATATATAGAAAAAAAAACCACTTCAGCAAGAGGAAAATATTCAAACATTTAAAATAAATCTGAAGAACATGTATATTATTTTGTGTTTTAAAGAAGCGCCACATAGTGGTGGTGTATTTCCCGGTAAAGCCTGAAAGAGTACAACTCGAGTGTTATGCAAATACTAAGAGCCGTGTCGTTTTCTTGGGTCTGAAATTCATCAAAGTCAGATAGCTTCAAAGCATCAAACAATTCACTAAGTCACACACATTCTTTGTGATATCCATTACGCTCCACGTTCAAAACCCACGGACACACAGAAAATCTTCAGGTGCTACGAGAGATTGATAAGATACCGATTCCTCTAGTCTTTTCGATGAACCAGTAAACAAGAAAACTACCAACATATTTATCTCACCTATTTTTTTTTTCTTATCCACGTTTCGTTTAACTCGAAAACAATTTTTTAATCAATTTTTCATTTCAACATAACGATAGCAAGAACAAAAAACATATTAAAGTAATAAGGGCAGACATTCTTTGAGTATAAGAATCCCATGTTTTCAAAAGCATTTGGACAGCACCACTCAACTAATACCCGACTTGGTGTGCATTCCTAAAATATGACATTCGAGTAAAACAGAAACCAATATCGGATGAATAACAGTGACATGCAAAGTGTAGTATTTTAAATATAGAAAGAGTTAATACATGCAAAGAACAAATTTTTCAAAAACCAAAAATAAAAAAATTACAACAAAAAATAAAAACCAGGAACAAAATTTCTACGTTGTAAAAATTGGTTAAACAAGGCGCCACAAACTGAAGCATTGTCCACAAGAAGATTAGGAACGGGAGATCAGGACCGGTGTGGGTTTCCTGTGCCCCCCAACCCCTTTTTGGTCCTGGTTAAAATTTAGGTAACACCACAAGTGTCCCTAATCTTGACATGCATCAGTTCTTCAGAACGACTAATTAAGATTGTTTGAATAAAGGACCCAGCCTTCACAATCCGACCTCTGCTGCCGGTACCTACTTAGTTGCGATACAAGAGTTATTGTTTATAATTCCTCTTAAGTTCTTTTCGAATCCTGAGTCCTTTTTCTAGGCTTCTGCAGTTTAACCACAACAATTATCATCCCAACCATAACTGGTGTTTTAAGACAGGACATGCACGGAAACTCCTGCTCAAGATGGAGCAAGGGAGGTAAGGTCAAATTTCACTTGTTAATGAAAGGAACAATTGATGTTTAGTCTAGCTACAAAGTGATGAGACACACCAGTTAATATCACGAATCTAAACAGCAAGAGGAGGAAAATCCAAACTGGAGGTGGCTCTACGACATGCTTTGTCTAACATAAGGTTTCCCATTTTCCGTTAAATTTTTTTTCTTTAAAGAACCCGGATGTTATTGAGCACGCCATGCAGATGTTCACCTGAAGGGTCAAGGTCATCAGCATAGTAAGTGACCTTGATCACCTCACGCTTGGCAAAACCAGGGTCATCTAACTCGCGCCACTCTGGAATAAACACCAGGCAACACAAAATTTCTGTAAAAACTCGGTTGAACGCCCTAATATCCTTCGGTTCGATTGAATTCCGACAACGGTAGGATTTTATCTTTCTAGTTTGATTTCATCTGCTGATGCAAACGCTTTGTCTTAATCCTGAGAACTTTTAGAAGCCCTATCAACCTTACACAGGGAGTGCAAAAATTCAGAATTTTACCTCGTAGTGCGGTATTTTTATCGATTAGGTCAACTTCTGTTAAAAAAAAAAAACCTATAAGAAAAACTTATGAAATCAATCGCTTTTCCGCATCCATTTTTTTCGATCTTCACATGGTTAAAAAGTCACTCCAAAAATGAATTCATTCACGAATCCAATATTTCTGTAACAAAAACTAATGTAGTTTCTCTACTTGAAGAGATAGTTTTGAGAGAAAGGTTTCGACAAAAATGCATGTAGATATTATGTTAAAACCCAAAAAGGCAGGTCATCAAATTTTAATTTTTCTATGCTAGAAATGCAACTGTTGAAACTGTGGAAAAACAAGTGCAAGTTTCTCTTGGCAAGCAAGAATTAAAAAATAAAAAAGAAGCACCATGGATACGCTATATCAGAAAACACAGAATATTAAGCGGGCTTAGGTTGAATATCTACTCCATGTAACACCAAATCGATAACTGAAATAAATAAGAAGTGAATGGAACATTAAATGAACTGAAAAAAATCAAGTCAAAAAATCATATGCGTTAGTTACATGCATTCCGTGTTTCCATCAAACGTCTGCAGGTGAGTAACGAAGCAAGTAAATGTAGGACTTAAGTATTGTTCTACTTGTAATCATTCTGATAAAGCCACCTGTGTGAAGATTATTATTACAATTTTCTTAGACATGGACAGTCCCAGATTGGTCGTCAGTATTTGATTTAGAACATGTTAGAAAAAAGGGTGCGAGGGAAAATGTCTTACTTTTAAGAAAACATACTCTCTTCCGTTCTAACAACACCATTTTGGTTATTACTCTGCAAAAAGGATTCTGATTGCGTCGTCTAAAAGCAAACTGATGTTTGTTTTGGGAAATACTTTCCTCCTCCATTGTTGAGGGGGGAGGGGGGGAGGTAAAGAAAGTGCAAACCGCCCCAGAAAATGAAGCAACTGCCGGGTATTCATTCCACAAGCCAAGGCAGTTTACCTTGAGTGGCGTCTCCCTGCTCCTCAGCGCCCTCTGTTAACGCTCCACGGGCCAGCATGTCCTCCACCATCTCCAGAGTCTTCTCCACAGTGCCATGCGCATGCTCCTCCTCGTAATGAGTAGTACGGGTGGTCGTCTTCACAGTATCCTTGCTCTCGGATTCAAGGTCACCGTCAACTGGCGAGCGCGGTCGAGGGCTAGGGATTACAGTCTCCTCCTCCACTCGCGTGCTCGTCTCACTTCTGTCAACAGAGCCAGACCTGGACCGAGTCTTGCGGCTCTTCTCCGTCGTCAACAGAGTCTTCTTTACTACAGTTCCGTCATCGAGGACTTCTGTGGTTTCCTTTACGTCCGTTGTCTTGTGCATCGAAAGCTCCTCGTCTCCGTCTTCATCACTCTCCGAGGAATCAACGCCCTCGAGAAAGGTGGTCTCCGTACCGGGCACCACCTCGTCTATATCAAAGTCCTCGACTTTCCGGTCACCTCCAGAGCCCTCATCGAAAGACTCTTGGTGATAATGAGTATGACTAACCATGCGGTTCATAAGAACTTTGCGGGTAACGTGCGTCCCGTCAGGGAGGGTCTCCTCAACCACTTCCTCCTGATGCACCATTCTGGGCTTTTCTTTGAAGGTCTCCATCACTTCCTCGCTGCGAGATCCCGGCACGTCTTCTTTCTCCTCCACGACATGCTCCTGACCGTCCTCAGAGCGCAGAGCTTTCTGAGCGACCTTCACCGAATGTCTGTGGACTTTGTGCACGTGGTGGACGGTGCCATCTGGCAGGATTTCTTCGGTATCCTCAACCTCCTCTTCCTGTCTAGGCACCTCGCCTACTGGAACAACTTCCCCTTGTCCTGACATGTCTTCTCCTGGCCCGTGACTGTACTTGACGTTGTGTCGCCTCTTGACCACGGTCCCGTCCTCCAAGACGGTTTCTGTGTAGCTCTCACCTGGCTGACCGCTTTCCAATGCTGTGGCGGGAGGGAGGATGCGAGGGTAAAGAACATAAGCAACTTTCCACAGACACCGTTTCAATCGGTTCAACCCGCAAGAGATTGGGCGATTGGGTAAATCACAAATCAAAATTTACGTGGACTAAATTGGTATTATATAAGGTATGCGTCTGAAACGACAATTTTATTGAGGGGTAATAAACGTAAAAGAAATTCACTTTATTTGCTAGTCTAATATTCAATAAAGACAATGAAATCTTCCTTGTGGAGCAATGGATGTAAGTCTAAGACTATAGATTAAAGAACACTAAATGAAATGTAAAATAATAGCAACGTGAGAAAGATGGAACAGTCAAATTGCAGTGGAGCCTACAGAGTATTGCCAGCTTTTACATGATCCATCTTTAAAACGATTCAGTTCATATGTCAGTGTCTCATATAAACAATGTTGAATGAATGTGGATAATTGCATTCCCCACACTCCTCCCACAAAACAAAAAAAAAAAAAAAAATGAATAAAAAGTTCGCGAAAAGACTACAAACGCATGGGCGGTAAATTATCAATGTGCCTAAGCCATCGAAAGGGGTCTGATGTTTGAAGTTTTCTTTTTTTTTACAAAACAGAACAAACGATTATATCCATGAACGATTGCATCTAACTTACATTACTTCGAAATATTCTTAACACGTCTCTTACGCCAAGCTTCGAGTTTGGAATCCAGATCTTTTTAGAGAAAAGGATTAGATCTGGGTTAGAGGCAGATATAATCAGAAACTTTCCCTTTCTTTACTCATTGAAGGGAGTTCGCACACCAAGCCACTCTAGAAGTTTATCAAAGTCTATAAAAGGTATTCTGTAAGATATGAAACACCTACTTCACTGAGGGCCTGTCGGTAGCAGTCTTTGGAATTGTACAATTAGCATTTTCTTAAAGTAAAGAGCATATATTACTTTGAAGGCATCGTATGTCAAGCCACACCACAAGTATATCAAGGTGTGCAAGAAGTGTTGATTTGAAGAACACTCATTTCTTTGAGAGCGTTGCACAACGAGCCACACAAAAAGTGAAACAAAGTGTGCAAGAAGCGCTCGGTTGATTTGAAGAACACTCATTTCTTTGAGAGCGTTGCACAACGAGCCACACAAAAAGTGAAACAAAGTGTGCAAGAAGCGCTCTGTCGATGTAAAGAACACTCGCTTCCTTGGCGTTGCACGACAAGCCACGCCACAAGCCTATCAAGGTAAGCAAGGAACATTTGGCTGAGGCAAGAACCCCTTACTTCACTTGGGGCACCTCAAGGATAGTAGTAAGTCTGTGGTTGTACTTGAATTTACTAGTCATGACTGCGAACAGGCATTACACCCTTCATAATTGCCTTTGATGACATTTCAATAAGATTTAAAACTCAACTTCATTTTTGTTATCAGGCACTAAGTCAGGAGTTGTGGTCAATGCTCCTGCAGAAAGCGAGACTTCGGTTAGGATATATATTAATTTCTCATCATGTTTTACTTTATATTCTTTTTCAAAATGGTCGCGCATGCGTACACCTACAAACTGCAGAGGGACCCATGTTACCAAGCATTGCTACGGTGACGTCACATGCGCTGCACAGTTAAAAAAATATGCGGTTAGCACCGATGTCAAGGCGAAAAAACTGATAAGTTAATGGATTCTCACTTAAGTTTAGCGCGAGCTCAACTAAGGATGCGAAAAAAATAATGAAATTCCAGACAATGTATCTGCCTTGTAAAAATCCTCTTTGATATTTACTATGTAATTTCAGTAAAAAAAAATAAAGTAAATTATAGCCATGTAATCAACGTGGCTGCAACAAGCTGAGTACATTATTAGCAGGCCAATTATAATCAGTTACGATTTTTTTCGTATTATTAAAGCTCAAAAACAGTGGAAATAAACCGAATCGTACCGTTTAAATTACACTCAGATATCCCTGTGGGGCGCTCACTAGGTCACATGCCAAAATCTTCAATGAGATGTATAATGAGCGATGGGAGGAAAAAAATAGCAGGAAGGGGTGAGTATAAGTAAGAATAACACACACATAATGAGAGAGGAAAAGGGAGACAGGGGGGAGAGGGGGAGAGAGAGAGAGAGAGAGAGAGAGAGAGAGAGAGAGAGAGAGAGAGAGAGAGAGAGAGAGAGAGAGAGAGAGAGAGCGAGACAGACAGACAGACAGACAGACAGACAGACAGACAGACAGACAGAGACAGAGACAGAGACAGACAGACAGAGAAAGAGCAGGGGAAGGAGGAGGAGGAGGAGGAGAAGAAGAAGAAGAAGAAGAAGAAGAAGAAGAAGAAGAAGAAGAAGAAGAAGAAGAAGAAGAAGAAGAAGAAGAAGAAGAAGAAGAAGAAGAAGAAGAACAAGAAGAACAAGAAGGACAAGAAGAACAAGAACAAGAAAGACCAGGAGAGGGCAGCGACTCAGGAGAAAGTTAATCGCAAACCTTATAGCAAATTTACTTGCGCAATCATTAATTGCATCTAATGTTTAGTAGGAGCACTATGGCGACTGAAGTTTGATGATGAGTGGTCAACATTTGAAATGGATTTCTGACATAACCTTCGCAGGAATGAAAAGAAAACAGAATCAGTAATAGAAAAATATGGCAGAGAGAGAGAGAGAGAGAGAGAGAGAGAGAGAGAGAGAGAGAGAGAGAGAGAGAGAGAGAGAGAGAGAGAGAGAGACAAACACAGAGAAAGAGAACTCAGATCTTCATAGATGTGGTATGCATAAAAAAAAAAAACAGCGCAAAAATGAAAAGATGGCAGAAACTGGGCAGCGAATTAAATGACTGTATTTCCTCAACAGATTTAGCGACTTACTTTATTCTATTATTTTTTTCCCTTGCACATGTCGAAGGTGAACGTAGCAAAACAGACCATGACGCAGATGACAGAATATTAGTTTATATACGAAAAAAATGCAATGGCAACGCTCAAAAAAGGCCCCACACAAATAAACAATGCTTGAAGGGTTTCAATCAAATAGCTCTGATCACTTCACGCGCCATTGATACACCAAAGAGTAGTGTCAGTACGGTTATCAAGCTGTTATCACAGAAAGAATGGTTTAAAAGGGCTGCAGGCGGTGTGAGGACACTGAGAGAAAGAGAGAGAGAGAGAGAGAGAGAGAGAGAGAGAGAGAGAGAGAGAGAGAGAGAGAGAGAGAGAGAGAGAGAGAGAGAAGGATGTAAGTAATTGCAAATTAGTCTAATCTAAATCTAGAAACTGCCGAGATTTCATTCCACAAGCCAAGGCAGTTTACCTTGAGAGCCTTCTGTTAACGCTCCACGAGCCAGCATGTCCTCCACCATCTCCAGAGTCTTCTCCACAGTGCCATGTGCATGCTCCTCCTCGTAATGAGTAGTACGGGTGGTCGTCTTCACAGTATCCTTGCTCTCGGATTCAAGGTCACCGTCAACTGGCGAGCGCGGTCGAGGGCTAGGGATTACAGTCTCCTCCTCCACTCGCGTGCTCGTCTCACTTCTGTCAACAGAGCCAGACCTGGACCGAGTCTTGCGGCTCTTCTCCGTCGTCAACAGAGTCTTCTTTACTACAGTTCCGTCATCGAGGACTTCTGTGGTTTCCTTTACGTCCGTTGTCTTGTGCATCGAAAGCTCCTCGTCTCCGTCTTCATCACTCTCCGAGGAATCAACGCCCTCGAGAAATGCAGACTCTGTGCCGGGCACCACCTCGTCTATTTCAAAGTCCTCAACTTTCCGGTCACCTCCAGAGCCCTCATCGAAAGATTCCTGGTGGGTGTGAGTGCGAGAAACCATGCGGTTCAATAGTATCTTGCGTTTGACTTGCGTTCCGTCAGGAAGGACCTCCTCGACTACTTCCTCCTGTTGCACCATTCTGGGCTTTTCTTTGAAGGTCTCCACCAACTCTTCGCTGTGAGATCCCGGCACGGCCTCTTTCTCCTCCACGACATGCTCCTGACCATCCTCAGAGCGCAGAGCTTTCTGAACGACCTTCACCGAATGTCTGTGGACTTTGTGAACGTGGTGGACGGTGCCATCTGGCAGGATTTCTTCCGTATCCTCAACCTCCTCTTCCTGTCTAGGCACCTCGCCTACTGGAAAAACTTCCCCTTGCCCTGACATGTCTTCTACTGGCCCGTGACTGTACTTGACGCTGCGTCGCTTCTTGACCACGGTCCCGTCCTCCAAGACGGTTTCTGTGTAGCTCTCACCTGGCTGACCGCTTCTCATTGCTGTGAGGGGAGGCAGGATGCGAGGAAACTATAAAAACATTTTCCCAACTTGGTACCAGCTTGTTAACCAGGTGCAGAGAAATTTTTTTTAGGAAAATTGATTAAGAACCAGATTACCCGGTAAAATTTTATGGGATTTTCTGCCGAGTATGGATATTACGATATTTGTCTAAAAAAAAATGGTTGGAACAAATAAAAAAAAAATCCATAACCTAAACTGGATCCCATTGCATGCGGTTCAACGAAGTTGATGTAGCAAAGGTGCTAGGATCTAAAGTAATAGGCAGGTGAAGAACGTAAAAATCTAAGTCAAAGGTAGCGAATGATAAGAATTCCTTACTAAAAATGTATTATTTATACTTTTTTCAGAGAGGCGAAATCCAACACCAAAAGAGCACAACATGACAAAACCAAAGAAAAGTTAAACATCTGAATGCAGGAGTAAAACTCTGATGTCTTAAGGACACTATGGGCCGCTACTGCTTTCCAAAGTAAGAAAAATATGAATTGCAAAAAATGATATAAACATCACAACTCGTACAAAACTAGACGTCTAAACAGTGAGAAACAAACTATCCATATACTACAACAATAATTGTAAGCCTCTAATTCTACAAACTATGTGACTCTTATATTATATAACCATGCAAACAACAATTTCCTGCTGCATACTTGGAAATATTTTCATCCATTTTCCCAAAAGATGTTATATTTACATTCTAAATTTGAGAAAA
Source organism: Elysia crispata (assembly GCA_033675545.1). Taxonomy (NCBI): domain Eukaryota; kingdom Metazoa; phylum Mollusca; class Gastropoda; family Plakobranchidae; genus Elysia; species Elysia crispata. Next base: position 716,111 of record JAWDGP010006345.1, on the reverse strand, counting down.
GGGCTCGCTGTAAGTTTTCAAGATCTGCAAAGTCTTAAGATCTACAAGGACATAGGTAAAATAAGTCATAGATGAGAGGAAAAAAAGAAAACGATAAATGAAGTTTATAGTCTACTATAATAATATCGAATATTTTAATTGTGATTCGCAGCTGACTTTCATGCGGCAAGTTTTTGAGTCATGGTTGGATGCAAATAACAATGATAATCAAGATGATTTTTTAAACATCATTTGTTTTTATTTATAGTAGTAAAAACAATATATAAAAAAAAGTAATAATATATGTGCACAAAATGACTGCTATCGTGTGAATCCGCTGTAGATTCGCATTGAGTCCAGGTTAAGACATAACCAAACAATCCCGAGACAGGCACTAAAGCTATGAGACGGATGCAACAGAGCGTGGAAAATAGCTGGACAGACAAAGATAAGTGATGTGACATGATTCACACTGATAGGTTCGTATAGCCCTCTGTTCAAGAAGGCCGTGCTACGTAAGGGCGACAGTGCTTGCAGCGGTGTGCTGCTGGTGCTGGTGCTTGGAATCATTATAGGTGAATTGAGACAAAATTCCCAACAAAAGTCACATAAGGCCAAGATAATGCTATCATAACAGAGAAAAACGAAACAAAAACAGGGAGAAGGATGAGACTAAATTTAATAAGAATAAAAGTAACCACCACCAGCCGTTCAAGAAGTACAATTAATCCATGCCGTGTAATGTAGACATAGATCCTACCCAGCCTGGGTCACTGAACAATGATAGAAATACTAATTGCAAGACCGTGCAAACTTAAAATTATTGCAACCATTTTAAAACCCTTTTCCCTCTCAATAAATTAGGAGTAAAGAATGGTTCATGCGTTGATCGCTACATTACTTGCGAGTCCGAAGAAAATTTAAATTTATCTCAACGATTTGGATTAAAATAACTTTTTTTTATTCTCACTAATATCGGAGCAAAGTATTGCACTATATACTCATTGCTACATTACCTTCAAATTTGTGCAAAACTAAAAACTTAAACCATTTTAAATGAACTTTTCTTTCCCAATAATTTAGGAGTAAAGTAAAGACCATATCTTGATTGCTACATTACCTGAGAATCGAATCAGTTGGTCGAATAGCAAAGCCACAAGTTGGAGCAACATGCTGCAAGACTCGTATACTACACGCTCTATACTGATCTACTAATGACGCGCGTTTCAAATAATCCAACAGATGTTGACGACATGTAACACTACGTTGAGAGAAAAGCTTTCAGGCCTAAAATTAATGCTATCATTGTCTTTCGCAAGTTCCTGAGCACTGAGATGTTTACAGAGTTAACTTTATCGTGTGTGCTGCTTTTCAACATGAGAAATAAACCATACACATTTAGAGCGATTATTATTGTACATGCTCTCTAAGATGATAATAAAAAAAATGTTTTCATAAGATGAAATTCTGTTGCATTGGCGGCGTCTGAGATAGGGCGAACTATTAAGAAAAAGGTTTGCGAAAAAAAACCAAATAACGATGCAAGATAATTAAGGCCTTCTCACGATACAACTACTTCATACAATAGCATCAATGTCCAGGTGCACAGAGGTGACCATTAACTCTTCGGTAAAACAGAAACAGTCCAAAAAATGAAATCACATCGCTCCATGAAGAACAACCTATGTGTATGTCCTAAAGAGCAATAGGTTTAATTCTGAGGTATGAGAATAAAGCTGAGTTGAAGGATATTAATAGGGTGTGTGGCCGGAATGTTACTGGTAATCCAGGACTGGTGCCTAATTCGGATTATCCTTTTCACAAGCATTAAGTCCTGCATGAACAGAAAAAGGGAAGGAGGAGGAGCAGAGAGAGAGAGAGAGAGAGAGAGAGAGAGAGAGAGGGGGGGGGACCAGAGAAGGAGAGGAAAACTGAGAAAGATAGATAGGTGGAGAGAGATTGAGGTAGGGTGGAGAGAGAGAGAGAGAGAGAGAGAGAGAGAGAGAGAGAGAGAGAGAGAGAGAGAGAGAGAGAGAGAGAGAGAGAGCATTGTTTATGTAATAATGTGCAAGGACTTAATGCTGTTGTAAGCTTTTCACACGACTAGACTTGGGTTTTACAGATAAAGAAACAGTCTGCAGGTTGCTCCTTGACCTCAAACTACATGAACTAAATCCTTGAAGGCTGTTTATGAGCCGTAAACAGAGAAAAGAAAACAATTCAGCTCGCCTTGCCGTAATTAATTAATGTTTACTTTTTTCCCCCACGCGTTAATCTATCTAGCTTTGAACATCTTAATTCTGATTCTAGCACCCTTTAAAATCCTTACTAGTATCACCCTTTGCCTACTAACAATGGATAATTGAGCTGTTTTTAACATAAGAGCACAGTACCGCAAACTTCACACCCATGATTAGTTTTTATAAGGAAATTATCGTAAATTCACTTTCACTATAACAAAGCAAACAACAAAGTACTGTTTTTGTTTGTTTTGTTTGCTTTTTTTCAATTTAAGTACGTCTGAGCGAATCAATAGGTCTCCTGCGCGCATTAGTTGAGCTCGACGAAAGGAACATGCGATGTAAAAACATCGAAGGCGTATCCTAAAAATAGTGATAAGTAATTGCATCTGAAGATAAATCATTGTAACGCGCGCACTGGCTTCTTGCGAACCAAATTCCTACTTCCACATTAAAGATACACCACGTTTGCGAAAGAAAATACGGGAATTTTTTATCAAAAGCAAAAAGAAGCCAAAACCACGATTCGAACTGCGAGAGTATAAGCGACCGAGCCACATGAATGATCGGGAAATATGCTCCAAGTGCATGGTAATGATTTCTAGTGAACGGCAATGTGTTTGCTGGGAAAGCAATGCTACCAGTTTATATATGGCGAAGCGCAGAGTGCAGTGAGCATTTTCATAATTATGTTTGTAACACATGCCACGTTACAGTGTATTACACACATGATGCAGGTTAATGATACGACTAAATCTTCGTCCAAGTTATCAACTTGGAAAACCAGGCAAAAGTCAACAGAGGCCGAATAGTTACCTCGGCCATATGCCAATTGGAGCGGGTAGAAGAAGAAAAGGGGAAAAAGCTTGGTGTTTTCCTATGGAGCTGAAGGTCAAGGTTGTCCCCCATGACCGTAAGGATACACTAATAATAAAAGACTCGCAAGTTCAAGGACATGCAAACTAAAAATCTGTTCTTATGTCATTCCCAGCCACAAACAAAGACGTGGGAGACAATACAATGTTATCAAATCGTGTATAGTTAAACCTTAATAATTTTATATTTTTTCCGCTTAAATCCGATTTTAAAAAATGTCTTACTGTTCCAAAAGTTACCAGATATCTTCCTTCTATGAAAGTAAACAGTGTCTAAAACAGGTCTAAGATGACATCAGACTATCACAAAGGCCAAATCTGCAAAAGCACACCTAACAAGATAGATCCATGTATTTATCAAACTTCACAGAGAAAAGATCTATTTTAACATATTAAGAAGATGTATGTATATCACACTATCATACAAATAAAATCTACTGAATCACATGTAAGAAGATGGAAATTTGTCGGACTATCATAGAGCCAAAAAAACCCCACAAAAACAGGATATGAAAAACTTATCAATACTTGTGCAACTCGAAACATGATATCGCACAACAAAATTGTTTCCAAAAGCATATCATCTTCATAATTAAAAAGCGAACAAGAAAAAAATGTATAAACAGGAGTTCCGAAGCGCTGACCAACCAACACCAGTTTTATAATTGAGAAAAAAAAACACGACAAAACAAAACAAAGATCCCAACATGAGCGTAACACACCAGCTGGAGTCTAAGTCAAGTATGTTTTGATTGAAATGTGTGTCGCCTCCTGTGCTGTGGGAGAGGAGAATGCATACACACTCACCAGGTCACGACATAATAACACCGTTTTTCATCTTCCTCGACACGGGCGAGCTTACAGAGTGAGAGTCATAATTATTTTTATACATGTGTGTATGTATGTATGTATGTATGTATGTATGTATGTATGTATGTATGTATGTATGTATGTATGTATGTATGTATGTACGTATGTATGTATGTGTGTATGTGTGTATGTATGCATGTGTACTGTAATCTTCTACGCCTGCAAGTGTGCGTTCGTAAAGCGTTGTGTACAATAATATGATTAGTGTGCGCGCACGTGCTTAACTTTGTTGTGCTTTCTCGCTAGGTAAATAAAGGTTGAAATAAACGCACGGACATATAACAGTTTATGAATGCTAGGTATTCGGAGTGACGTCAGAATATAATTTTAGACCCTAGCTTTCTATTACAAAAAGCTTAGGTATGCCAATCGATACAACTTCAATAAACCAGGTCTGACATCAACTTCAGTCTCGCTCAAATGATTTTTCCCCTTTTCTGACTACTTTGATTTAAAATCTATCGGTACAAAAAGAAGTACAATACATCGAGAAGAGGGGCAGCCCTTTAAGACAAAAAGCAATGACAGATCAAGGTAAAAAATACAATTACTAATTAGAAATCCAAAGAGATCCTTTTTCTTAGGGTAAAATTAAAAAGGGAGGGAAGGGTGTAGATCGTCTCCACGTATACATCAATACCCCAGAGAAATGGGTTTTTTTGTGTGTGTTTGAAGTCTCTCAAGTCCTACTGCTAAGTAAAAATATGTGATGTTCCTCATACAAAGAAGATATGCTCTCAGGCAAAGCTCATCAATTGTGCACAAAACTGAGCGTGGTGAGAAACAATAAGCTAAATATTCCGCTTTGCTATAACCATTGATTTGCGAATAAAGGAATCTGTATCGCTGAGACAGGCTTGATGTTGCAAAGCTGTAAGGTGCGCAGTGAACTTGAGTACGTTTATATAGTGCGGGATAGGTGACAATTGAAATAAGAGGCCATTGCTCATTGATATTATTCTCTGCTCTTGGTTCAATTAAAAAAAAATATCCAAAAAAGCCCCACCCAAAAAGAAAAAAAAAAGAGAAAAAAACCTCTCAGTTGGTTTAGCAAAAGACTTCAAAGTTCAAGCATTAAGAAATATCTGATCGGTTGATCTCGTGAATGAATCAACGAAATGAGAAATTCAAAGAAAGTGGAGGCAATGGCAAGACGCATATATTCATTATGGGCGACTTAACTTGATATTTTTAGAACAATGCTTCATTTGTCCAGCTACTCAAAAGTTTAGATCTTTTAGAGACAATCACAATAATATTTCGTAGCACAGACCTGATGTACAATTTTAAAAGCACTCTTAGTAGACGGATCCATTGTGTTACATGAACTCAACAGATGCAAAATTTCTGGGTTTTCTCACTTCCCTCTCCCAACAAATATTTGAGCATTTAATTTCAATTCTTATTCGACCTTCAGACAATTCTGCTAATTTTTGTTGAGGTTAAAAATCATGAACAATCCAAGGGAGACAATGTCTCTTTAGCTTTATCCTGGATTTTTTTTTTTTAATTTTATTCGACATGTAGCATCCTCTGTGACAATGTTCACGGTTTGATTTGAATTCCCCTAATATCGCACAGACTGAAAGTAAATTTATGACTAGATGGTCTCTTATATAAAACAACCAATTCGTTGATGACCGTTCATAGATTTGTTCATTGACTTTGTTAACTAAGGCTCTAGCACAACCAGAGAGGCATACCATGTATGCGAACTTTTTTTTTTATTATTAAGCAATTACTCAGTTTTCTAGATTCTTTATCAACACTCAGTGCTTTTTCTCTTATTGAGGTCTAAAACCGAAGGCCATAACTTGCCACAACAGATTGGCAGTTTATATGAATTGTAAATTCTAAAGGAAATAAATCCATGCTGGTTTGCCCTTAAACTGGACGATGGTCAGTTAGAAAATCCTCCAGGTGGCTATCTTCTGTAACTGAAAAACTACTGGTCTTCTGTACGGTTTCCTTCTCCCGATTAGTATTGGTTATCGTTCCAAGAAAGGTCTCGAGAGGGTATACAGATGTGATGTGTAGGACTTCAGTATTTATTGCTAACACCATCATTATTCAGTATAAGAATTTTACAAAGAAAAAAGAACAACAAAAAGCCACCGTATCTATAATTTTGTGCTACAATAAATTAGCATAAGACATAATGTGTGAGACATAATGAACCCTATTCAAGACATAAACATCTTTTATAGTGGTCTCAAACAACAGGCAGTTAGACGGTGTAAGTACTTGTGCACAAATTGTTTAAGAAGTCTAGATCTGACATGCTAGTACTACTGTAGTGCATCAACTGCATGCTTGTGAAAATGCATAATGTACTTGTCCTCAAGGACATCAGAATGCTCTCTTATTTTATGCAGCTATATGCTCGTTGACACGAGTAAAATGCAACCAATGAGAATCCATTTTGCAAAACAATGCAGTCGGTTACTGGTACAACAATTTCAGCAATGTAGCATCTGATGCGACTTTACATTAAGGTTTGTTTTGAAATGAACGCTTAAGTTCTGATATAAAACCTTGCAGTCCAATCTCAAGTAAAAGATTTGGGTTCTCAACCAATCTTTTGAAAACAATGCAACTGCTAAGATTAAACTCAATGACAAACCTAAATCATATCAGAAAAAAAATGAATTACCTTGGATGCTCAAGCTTGTATAGGATAGGCCTTGATTTAGATTGACGAATCGTCGATTGCTAAGGTTTTCTTGATATCAGGGTGATGAGGAACTAGAGCTAGAGCTAAAACTAAAACCCAGCTCCCCGAACAAAATGTTTACACATCTGCCCACTAGCAAGTAATCTCCACTAGAGTCGCTGTCCCTGGTGGGAATCAATACTTCTTCATCGTTTAAGGATATGTCGATGTATTTATACGCTGGTATCTTTGTATTTTCCAACAATTTTTCATCGCGTAAGTCTTGTAAAGAATGTCTCCCAATTTATTTAAGTCAAGGGTAGGCCTATGAAGTAAAACACTCATTGTTCGTAATGACAGACTTGGAGGGTACAAAATACATGGGACTATCGCAGGCTCTGAGGACATGCCTTACAAACTGGTGAGTCTGTTCCTGTTTTTTTTTATATTTAACAGAAACTTAAACCAAACTTTAAAATGAAGGTTAAAGAATACTGTGTTCCATGCCTATGCATACAAAACAATAATCTAATACATAATTTTTAAAGTTTTAAATAGAGTAAAAATAAAGTAACAAGCAGTAAGAGTGAGCAAACAACAAACATGACATGACCAAAGCAAGTGCGGTTATTTTGAACACAAACGCTAACTAGAACACAAAGCTGATGAACTGATCAAGGGGCGGCAAGTACCTTCTTCATGGTCATCATCTGGATTCATCTCCCCTCTCTCAGTGGCATCGCTCGTAGAAGCTGGAGACTCTAACACATCGTCTGCGGGCTCAGACCTAGAGGGAAAGCCTGCAGCTTCAGCTGTTGGTGCGGCTGTCGGTTCACATGTCTGCCCATCGTTATCTCCCCGAGTCTTTATCTGGTCGCGGGTCAGGGTAGCTTTCTCCACCGCGTCAATCGTCTCCTCTCGGCGATCAAGGGAGATTTCATCCCCTACAGCGACATAAACCTCTCCCTCTCCCTCACTACTGGCCGAGTCGCTGCTTTTCTCTAATGCGTTCTCTGCCTCCAATGGTAGGACAGGTTCTTCCGGGCGGTCCTCAATATCTTCGCTCTCTGTTTTAGGCAGATCATGGTCCTCACTTATGGCCACTTGAGCAATTACAGTTTCATCCATGTCACTATCGTCTCCTTTCTCGGTCTCTGACGGAGTCTCTTCCTGTCTTGGGTCTCTCTCAATCATCCCAGTGTCGACATCATCCATGGACTGCTCCGCGGTTCTGAAGGCGCCTTCCGCCTCTGACGATTCATCCAAAAGCGGTCCGCTTCTCTCTTCCACGGCGGGGAAATATTTATCTTCGGTGTCATCAGCGCCATCTTTGTATTTTGAGAATGGTGTATCTTCGGCCTTGCTGTCTTCGTCTAGACTTTCAGATCTCTCCCACACAAGCTCGTCAGTTTTGAAGCCCTCCGGGAGAGTTGGCTCGGGCACCGATGATGGCTCTTCATGGTAAGACAGGCCTCCTTCCGAGGACGGGCTCAGTAGAGAATTTTGTTGCTCCGTGGCAGTAATCGGTTCTTGCTGCTGAATGGGCGGGGCGTGCTCGGTAATAAGCTCCGCCCTCGAATACATCACTTCATGCTCGACATGCGTTGACCTTATCTCCACAGGGCCTGAAAGTTCCACACAACAGGAGGATGGAAGGAAGGTGCTCAAAATGCGTGGGGTTAAAAAAAAAATCAAAAAATGAAAAAAAAATCAAGGAATTATTCAAATGGGGAGCGTGAGAACGACTATGAGGAAAAGCTGCGACTCAAGTCTGAGCTGTGGTCGATAGCACAGCAGGTAACAGGGCTTGGCGGTTAGTACTAACACCAAGCACACACCAGAAGCGTGCGGTATGCGGCAACCCGCCCAACAATGAAGAGTTTCTCTCAGGTTAACTTCTGCTCTCTATTCGTATGCAAGAATGCATATTCCAACCGTTAGTTAATCTGTAAAAGTTTCTACTCGCAGATGTTAATGCTAGTGTAAATATTCAAATATAGATCTAGCTTTAAAATCATGCACTATATATGTTAGGTGTAGAGGGATAATAGGAATTTTAAAGCTCTCTTGTCATCCAACTAAAGCACCTGTTGCAAATGCAGCATCTTCCATCTCAATTTCTGTTTTGTACCCAAACACATTGTTGTGCAAGGATTTTCAACATGCAGCTGTTAAAGCAAACACTTGCATCTTTTTTTGGTACTTAAGGCGTGCGCTACATATTTTTATAACTGTTGTATTGAGAAGCTTTGCAAAGCGGATATCGTGATAAGTTTATACTGACCTTTCGAGTTTAAAATCAATTTATCCACCTGGATCTTTTAAAGATATTTTTTTCCCTGCAATTGAATTTTCGTTGCTTTCCCATAAGTTCCTTCGTGGTGTGAATAATTATATCCATTTTAATTTCAATGTTTGCTCTATAAAGTTGAGAGACTTGAAGTATGTCTTGAAAATAATAATAAAATGCGATGCAAATACTAATGAAAAAGCTAAGCTTTTCTAATTTGTTGAAATAAGGAAATTAGCTTTGTCTCCCTAGTACTCTAATTATACAGCAGGTTAGAATTTATAAATTGCTGTTTTGAAAGTAGTTAATTGCCGTTTTGGACAGTGTTCACAATTTACAGAAAATTTTGCTGATTTTTTTTTTTTATAAGATCTTACGAGAGATGCTTGAGTGACAAATTAATTGCATAGTTTTGGCTAGACATCCTGTGATTAGCTTAAATGTTAGTCTAAAGACCTCAGTATTTATTATCCTACGCAGGCGTTTTGTCCTATTGTTTTCTTTTCAGTTCTTGTATTTAATTACATTTTAGATCTACGATTTCAGAGGTTATTCCAGAATTAATAGTCAAATTGACGCTGATGTTGTGGTTTTGTTTCCTTGTGCAAAGATTTTACATATTTTACTCTGTGGAAATTGTGAACATAGGCCAAGCAAGTAAGTCAAGCATGCTACTCACATTCACACATACATTCTAAATCGACAAGCCATACTAAAAAAATAACAACAAACAAACAAAAACAAAAAGGATTAAGAAAAAGAAGCAGTATATCATGATCTGTACATGAATGAAAAAAATCTCAAAATTAATGTATAAGAGCAGATGCACTGAGAGTTGCGCTAATATTGAACATAGCTAGGAAATCGCTGCAGAGATAACATGCTAAAATGGATGTGGTACTGTTTCAGAATAGGCAAAATATAAAAAGAAGCTATAGAGTTATGAATGCAGCGTTTCACGCATAGAAAGAAGTTAGACTAATAAATTTAATTAAATTGGAGAAAAGAGCATGCAGAGTGTCAGTTACTGGTGAGAATAAAAGCGAACAAACAAAAGCAATTGCATTCACTCTCCATTCATTTTCTTCATGCACGTTATGAGAAAAGTAGCATGCTCTGTCCTACCATGCCTGACTATTTTTCACTATTTGTTGTACTTGTAAGTTTCTCTGCAAATCATAAACAATACCAATGTAATAATTTGAAGAATTGAAACTTCAAGCCTTTGATAAGATAATAGATTTCATGATATTAAGTGATTGTGCCATAGCATTACCACAACTGATGTTTACATTGATGTCTTTTAGTTTGTCCTCTTTATATTTTGGGAAAAGATATAAAATGTCAAAACTTTCTCAAATAAACTTGGTTGAAAAGAAAGGCCTCATTTTTCATTCTGTAATTAATGTTAGTGTTGATAAAATAACCTAGATATTACAGTGCTAACAATCTCTGTATTAATATGTGTGATGCTTTCAAGACAACACTTCATACTTTAAGCTGTCAGTAAGAGTGACTTTTTTAAAGATAAACTTCTGTCTGGTAGGTTTTCACCTCTTTAAAGAAATTCTGTACCACTATGTTTGGGCCTCTCGCACATTGTAAAACTATCTGAGGAGGCAAAATGCCACCTTGTTCAGACATCAATGGGCATAAAGGGCAGATATTCTGTTCATGGTAAAGCATGGAGTCACGCCTTGGTTGAGTAATACCAGCTATTATTTCCCTGAAGTTCAATTTCAGCAGCTAACCCTATCTGAAATCAATTCCATTTCTCAGAATTGTTACAAGCATCACTCCAATCCATCCTTCTATATCCTTAATTTGTGTAATGTATCGTCTCTTATCAATCCTTATCAATTTAATGAGAAAAAAAAAAAAACATTCTTTTTCTCTTGAATATTGACCATTGTTTCTAATATTCAAAGATAATATCTCCAACCAACATAAAGACATGCATTTTGAAATCACATCTTCTTATGGCAAATACAATTACTTAATTATTTAACATCACAATTGCACTTCACGCATGAAACTCATTTTCATTCACAAAAGATAGAAAAGAAGCAGGAAATGGATAGAGTGTAGGTGTGAAGACTGGCACAAATCATTCTTGTTCCATACCGAGACTGCAAAATATCCTTTTTCCTAATAAGTTGTCAGAGATCGATATAATGGCTTTCAAACCGTTGATTCTAGTTATCCACTTCACTGTTTTATTCCATCATGGTTTTTATCTCATTAAGTTTTAATACGATACTCAAAAGTTTATTTTGCATCTGTGTATCTTTTATTCATTCACATATTTTTGTAACGTGTGGTTAGGAAATAAAGCAGAATCTCAGCTTGAGAAAACAAAGCTGGGAAATTGCAAATCAATTATATACTCTTTGTTTTTTACTATTAGGAGTACAATGTAGAATTTCAAGTTAACATAAATTATGAATAACATTTGAACCTTTACAATACACATGTCTTCTCTGATCAATAGCTGTAATTTCAGTTTGAATTTTCTACAGGGGTAAATAATTTTTCTATAAACATTCCAAAGCCTTTGATCAGCAGAAAAACTTAACATTGTCATCTTAAGTTTGAAAACGATTAAAAATCTTACAAGAAAGTTGGAATCAAAGCTTAGATAAACGTCTCACTGAAAGCACCTACAGTGATGTAGGTTTTTTTGCACTTCTCAAATTAGAGATGTGTGTGTGTATATATATCTATATCTATCTATCTATCTATATATATATATATATATATATTGTGAAAAACAAATAAAAAATACTTCTCATTAACTTTTTTCATATTCAATTTTTGCTGGATTTGCAAATTGATTCGATTCGCAGATACAAAAGTTTCCCCTACATTCCAATATTAAAAATTAATACAAGTTCATCTCAATGTCAAAGTAAATCAGCAAGCTACTGATACAGATGATCTGAGGCTTGTGCATGTCAAAGCGAGATGAACATCCAATACTCTGATTCATTCTGCATGGTATTTAAGATATCCTGATGCTTTGTGTATCACAACCAGACAAATCATCAGGCCTTTCCATGTTAGTTTCATTGCAAAGGTTTGGAATATAATGGCAACCTGTCCCAAAAATCCAATACAAAAGGGAAACATTAGTTAGCAGGTTAGAGCTTGAGGTCAGATGTGGAAACCATTGGGTAATGCACCTTAAGGTTTGATTAGTTAGTTTGCATTAGTCTCGGTAAGGAAATAAATGGATTGCACACTACTTAACTCTATGTAGTATTTTAATCTATGAATAAGAAAGTTGAAAGAGAAGGAGAAAACAAAAAAAAAAAGGAACACACGCACACCAATCTCTCAAAGTTTTAAGAAACAGAACACTTCAAAATTCCAAGCTTAGTTGATATAGTTTAATAGAGAAATAAGTGTTTGCAAAGCAAGCACAACACCAGACAATACAGAATTAACAGAAGAAAAAAAACAGTACATGTAACAGAAATGATTAAAAAAAACTTTTACATTAAGTCAGTTATTATTGAGCAGATAGTGAAATTCCTAAGCAGTCTTTCAAAGAGTAAGTGAAACTGTCTAGAGCTGTCTAATCTAATGTAGTTCTATGGCACATGCTTTTACTAACACTAGAAATCACTGGATCTGGTGATAGTTCTAAAGGTAAAATTTGCATAACCAGTAAGGTAATAATCAATAGATAAATGTATATAAATATATAATATGATTATCTGAAGCAGAGCAGTTCTATGGTATAAATCCATGTTTTATTCTAATAGAAAAAAATATGCTATTTGCTATTCAACATGCAGTTATTCAGATAAAAAAGTACTATAGATAATGTAAACATGGGGCTGCAAAAATGTTATTTATGTGAAATTGCGTACAATAGCTCTGAGAGACAAAACATATTTGTAATTTAGCTTAATCAAATAACCCTTTCCAAATTGGATTTCTTAGAAAGCACAACCTGAAATTTTGTAGCTGAATATCGTAGTATCACTTAATTTGGTGATTGCTTGTGACAAAAAATCAAACAGGGAAAGATTCGACATATGTTTCCTAATCTTGCTTTATTAGCTGCGCAAATCAGAGGTAGATCCTTTGATCTACAACAACAGAAAATTTAATTTATTTTGTGTTTAAAAAGTCACAAACCCAGTCGGCCAAAAAACTAGGAAACACAAAAAAAAAACTTGTCCTTGAGTTTCTTCTTTCTATTTTTCAAATTGCATCGTTTATCAAGCATTTTTAGAGAAGCGCTAGCGATAGATCAGGGGTAATGATTATCTTAGACCTTGGCGAGAGAAAAGCACTGAGTATTTGATTTGGCTGATAATAAAAGCTTAGATGATAATAATGTGGTAATCATGGGATGCGCAAATTGGCATAAACTCTGAACATCGCAGTAAGTGCAGTTGTCCAATCTAACCTGTCCAAACTAAATATTTTGTAGTGGGTACTGAGAACCCACAAACCAAATGAGAGGAAGTAAATGAGTACAATCCATAGACACAACAATATATTGATCAAAACAAGGGTTGATTTAGTGAAGGAAGGCCGCAGATTAAATGAGCAGATATATAGGGAAATCAATGGCAAAGCTAGCGAGTGGTTGCTGCCTCATATAGTGCTACCAATTCTTAGATCTCTCAAGCTTTAGCCAGGTGATTATGAGGTGTCTGAGCATATACAAATAAATTTAGGATCCTTTATTGGATGAAATGGAACAAATGAAGAATCATTTTCACAAGAATCATGGGAAGTGCGGATGGTATATATTAAAAGTTGTTAACCACTTCCTCATTCTTATTGTTTTGTTTTTTAGTACAAGATGGAAATTGTTACAGGGTGATGAATAATACTTTCAAGGCAGAACTAGGCGAAAGATTAAAAAAAAAAAAAAAAAAGGCAAAAACAGAGTGGCGGGGCACTTAGATGAGGGCAAGTTAAAGGCTGGCTGAATTTATGCATTGGGCAAATCTATTTGGAACCATGCTCCCATATAATGTACCGTTTCCCCAATTCACTGACCACAAGTGTCAGCTGTGTTTACTGCAATAGGAATTAAAATAATTGCCCTCTGGAATTGAATTGTTTACCGCAGAAATATAACAAGGGAGGATGCTTGCTTCTTCTAGACATAACTGTATACTTGCTTTCTTAAGTATTCATAATTTTAGTACATTATTTCCTCTAATGTGATAAAGGTGAAGTTGAGATTTTAAGCCAAATAAAACTGTGACATGGAAGACTGAGAATTGCGTGCTCAAGGATAAAAATAAGGTGTCTAATTTTGAAGAAAGAAGGGGGGGAAATAGAAAAATACAAAGGCAAACAGATACAACATAAGGGCATGAAAATAATGCACGGTCTAACTATAAATCAATGAGAGGCTCACTAGAGAATAATTATGAAATCAGCTGCTTTTTAGAGAAAGAAAGAAAAGCATCTATTTGCTGAGTAATTTCTACTTTTCTTAATACCTATTATATCAACCCATGATCCCATCCTTCGAAATTATGTGATCACCTTTAGAAAAAAGTTTTCACAAAAATGTTTGCTCTTCAGATTAATGGTGTTCCAACATATTTGGCTTCATCTGATTTTCAGACTGCAACGCCTCCTTTCAACACTGACCTATCCTTACGCAAGTGCTTCTGGGTTAGCTCCCCTCCAGATACGAAAATATAACGAAAGAAACACTGACAGGAAGGATTTTCTTCTTGATTCTTTTGTTAACCCAGCTACACCTTCTCCTTTCCCAATTCTTTGAGGACTCCATTGTTTCAGGTGATTATTCCAAAGGAAAAGTAAAGAATGTGTTCTCGACAAGAATAAAAAAAAAAAAAAATGCAGTAAAAGCTTTATATGGAGGCCAAATGGCCTAGATAGAGACACTTTTATGAAGTACTTAGTTTCCAATACTTGCTTTCTTAAAAACTGCATTTACTTTGCCCAAATTTTCAAAAAACTCTTAAAACACCAAATTGATACTTGAACTAATTCAATACACTTCATTAGCATAGCTAGTCGATAAACCAGAAACAAAGAAGAATTGCAAATAAGGAAACAGAGAACAACTGTGCCAGCTATACACTCTATAGGTTGCAAGGCCTGCGTCACACCCTTTTTAGTCTTCTTATTCAAGAAAAAGAAGTACTTGTGGACTACTCAAATGTAAAGATAATGGGAGGATTGTGATGTAATGGCTAAGGCTGAGATTATATTGATGCTCATTGCTTGTGATTAATGATTTGCCTGCAAAGCAAGGGAAAATTTCTATGCAGTTTGGCTTTTAGCACCAAAAATTCTCTATGTGCATATCTATTTGTAAAAAGTTTCAAAACTTTTAGGAAGGTTATGATAATATGTTGTGCATAGGAAACAAGAGAAGTAAATATATTGCATTACATAGAATTGAAAACGGCTTATTGGTTTAAAAAAAAGTGTAGAAAACTCGAGTTATAAATTTTGTGGAAAATGAGTGTTGATATATTGAAGTAAAATTGAAATGTGTGGAAAAAAAACCAAAGGAACTTCCGCTCACAACCCAATTAGGTTTAGACTTAAATACATGTAACTATAACGGTGTGCTCACAGCTGAATATAAGCCAAAACTTATATGACAGTGATATAAACTTAAAAAAAAAGTAACACTTAAAAACTGAAGTATATAGACATTCAATAAATGATAATTATTAAAACTGATTTTGAAAGTTTTTCATGCCAACAACTGCGACAGAGATGTTGACAAAAACTTTCACAATAACTATAATAACACAACCACAAACTTGGTAACAAAAATATAAATGAACTTTGCATTTAATCATTCCTGCAGTTAACAAAAGATATAGCAAACATTTTTAGCTAAAATAAATTAAAAAAAAAAAAAAACCAACAAAACAACAGTGCTTTGCTTTTACATTCAGCTTAACTAAGACATATCAGCTTGGCACAACTGCTTCATCAATGATTGCTCATGATGAGCAGACACACAAAATAATTATACGGAAAACCACAACAAAAACCAGTTAAGACATAACACTATTGTTGTTTCAGCTTCTATTTGCTTTACAGTTTGATACAACTTTTAATGAAATAGGTTTTAAGAAAGTAAAGGAATTGACATTTAACTTAAAACTGACTGATAGATTGATTGATAGATAGTAGGTAGGTACAGGTAGGCGGCTAATAAACAGGTTAAGTATTGCGTCTACACACCGGTATCGTATTGGTGTCCGTCGACAGTGCTGCCATCGTATGCTTGTTGCTGGTCAGGATCTTGCTGTGAGAGGCGAAGGGCAGCTTCGGTGATGCTGCTCTCTGTGCCCAATACTGGCTCCTCTGTGGTGTGCAAATCCAGTGTAGCAATTAGCACAGATCAAGGTTGCCACGATAAAGCAAGACAAAGAGCGTGGGTGAGGGAGGCAGAGAAAAAGAAATAACATATTTAATTTTGCTGTCTGCATGAATAAATAAATAATTCAATAAATATATATGTATATTGTTTTCTTTGATTGAGAATGGGAAGGGAAAAAAAGGGGACCTTACTCTCAAGTTTACGCAATTTGAACAAAAATTATTCTTACTGCTTGTTTAGAAACAAAATTATTCTCAAATGAATTGATTTCATTTAAATCTAAGTATACATTATTCTGATGATATTGTTCTCACTGTAGCATTGATCTTGCTCACCTTGATATATGTGAAAAAGAAAAAGTCTTAGATATCTAGACAAAACAGGCGATGAAAGGTAAATACAAAAAAAGTCAGGCACGATTTTTTTTCCCTTGTATATGTGAGCCTAGATGTTCCAGTATGCTGAAAGTACCTAATCATTGGTTAGTCCAAAACCAGACTTTCAATACAGGTTATAATCAAACAACAAAAAATCAAAGTGTTCAGAAGCACTGATTTTGAGGAGAAGCAAACTAAACCAAGTTTTCCCAGCTCATGCTGTGTTAATTCCAACTGGAAAACCAAGCAAGTTTTCTTTTGTTAGCGTTCACTATCACTACTGAAGCATAAGTGTTAAATCATGTAACTTCAAATGCAAATGATCTTGCTTGATACCTCATTTAATAAAACATAGTATGAAACATCAACTTTTTCACAACTTCAGAAGACATATTGAATATAGTTTGTTGATGTTTGTTATTTCAAGTTGAAACGACTGATTCATAAAGATATGAAGAAATCAAAATTGACATCAATTACTTTTTTTTTCTTATCTTTGATCCAATTGTAATTTTCCAATTCATATTAATATTTTACTTATTTAATTCTTTAGATACAGGACAATTCAAAGATTAGTTATAGTTCAGAAAGCGAAAAATTTGTTAATAAACTTCTTAATAAAGAGTAATATAAATAAATCAAGTGCAAGTCGAAGATTGCTGGTGTATTGACAAATACATATGAAGCCCTGCACAAGTGGAAAGCACAATTGCGAATGACCTTTGCTTGAGGTAATTGATTTGGAGAACTAGTGCAGATGAGTCTATCTCCGAAAGAAGATTTGGCAGGGCAGACTTATTCAATTTTAAAATTGGGTTCAAAATTGATCTAACATTATGAAATAGTCACAGTTGGAGAATCTTTTCCAACATTTGATTCAATTCGACGGGATGGGAATCATATAAAAAGAAATGAAACTCAGCTTTGCAAAGAAATGAAAAGACAAAATGGTAATGCACATGTATAATACATTCATGTATACATAAAAGCAACATAAAAACATGTATATACCTCAAAAGCATGCGAATGAGACACCCAAAACGTGGGTTGAAAATTTGAAAGCAAAATTCAACTTGACACAATATGGAAGTTTATTGTGATAAACTAAAAATAAATTTCTTCTCTCCTTTTTTTTTTAATCAAACCAGAATCCAACACCAGGTTATCTGACTAGGTTGAACTGGGATAAACTGAGTTAGGCAAACAAAAATCATCACCACAATACACCAGAAAAAGAAAGCAACATTAACACTATCACCAACAGGTGATGAAATCCTGTTATATATGATTGTCAGAAAACAGAGGAATTAATCCTTGTCAATGCCAAACAAAGACTTCTTCAAGGAAAATTAATCATCATATCCAATAGGGCTGCTCAGAAATTTCTGCAAGGGTACCTTCCAATTTGTTTATGTGAGAATGGGATATGCAAATCAAACCTTTAAAATATGACACTATACTTCAGTTGGTAACATGCTTCCATGATCTCTTCCCCCCTCCTTCTCTCATATACACACACACTTGCACTTGTAGACACATTACCCATTTCTTCATAAATGTTTCTAATCCTTCAAAAAATTAATGAGCATCAATCAACCACTTTTCTAAATATGTGCATATTGTCTGCTGACCTTCTAACAGGCCTCATCAATACCGTAATGAAAATTCTTGGAAGCACAGACTGTTGCCCGGTGTCATGGGATATAAAATGATATATTATAAATGTTATTATGTTGGAAATGACCAGTGTTATGACATTGGACAACAGAATTAGAAGCTACTCTCACAGAATATACTCAACTTGTAAAAAAAAATGCCCACTCAATCAAATCAAAAATTGCAAAAATCTGAAGCTTTTCCAGTTCCTTAATAATTAATCAAAAGGCTATCAAAATGACTAGAGTTTAGGACTACCGTCAATTTGAAAGAAATCTTGGGTTTTGTTCACGAAAAGTGTGGAGAAGCAAGTCTAAGGGGCGAAGATAATATAAGATGATTAAACTGCTACAACAGGAAAAAATCAGACATCTAACCTTTGCTTAGACAATCATGAGCAATTTAAATATTAGGCAAGGAAGCTATGAGCAAAGAATTTTTACCATCTTGCTTTCCAGCAAAAAGAGATTAATTCATCAAATGTATACTGAACATCACCATAAATTATGTTACACAATTAAAAGTTACAAGCGATTTGAAAAAGTAACAGACACAATAGTTAAAGATTTTAGACACGGATGGTAAAACTTTGACATAATCAACTGAGATGAGGAGAGGAACACAAAGAACTCATAAAGGGGAGGGACAGATTGGGAAGAAGGAAAGGTTACAGTAGGTAGATAAAATATTGAAAAACATAGTGTTTATACAAAAAAAAAACCAGAAGATTTTACGACCAAATTGAGGAGGGTTACCAGGATTACACGTATCACATTGTACAAAAAAAATTTCTCTAAAAAGAAGGAAAAAAAAATAGCAAATTGTGGTGAGGCCCATGTTCTTCACGCCATGGTTTTCACGAGGCGAGAAATGGGAAGAGAGGGCCGAACCTTTGAGCACTTGTGTCCGCTCAGTAGTGCCCTGTGCTGTGATGATGGTGGTCTTCTGCATGGTCTTCCAGGTCTTGCCATCCTCAGACACTCGATATGTCTCCACAATTTCCGTGGTCTCCTGCGTTTCTTCTTCTGGGGAGCCTATCTCTGCTAGAGGGCGGTAGATGACCGGTTATCCAAGCAGCAATGGCAAGATGAGATTGTGACGAATGAAAAGTTAAAGTCCTCTATAGAAATCTTGCTCTGCTATGATTGCATAAATGAGTAGATACCAGTTGACCTGAGCAGCTATCATAAAGTCGTAAATGTTGAATCAAAGCAACGCAAGAAAATATATGGCTGAGAGGAAGGCAATCACAAGAAAAAAGCTTCCAACAAACAGAGATTGGGCTAAGAAAAAAGACAAAGACCAAAACATGAGGATCTTCTCTCTAGGAATGCACCATGACGAAAGATTGCTATTGTATTTGTTTACAATCTTTTTTAACTTTAGGGAGCATCTTAATATACAAGATGTTACAAATTCATGTATACAAAGAGAAGAAGAGGTTCAGCTTCTCACAGAGGAAGGACATTCACATGAAAATCATGTGCACAGAGAAGCAAAGAAGTTTTTCGATGCAGCGTACAGACAAAACTAGAGACTTATTGATGAAAACGCAACACAACAGATGAAAAGCCATTATCACAGCAGCCTGAAACAGGAAGATTTCCTTGCAAAAACTTTCTAGGCTTTAGCTTTCTTAGCCAGAGAAGGGGGATATTGCTGCCTGTGTTTCTGGACTAAAAAAGAAAATTAAACTACAAAAGCCAATAAAAACTTGAGTCACTTAAAATGAATGGAGGAGCAGCCGCACAATCAATTGTTCAACAAATTGATAATGCCAGAGTCTTGCATTTTTGTTATAGATATAAAGCAAAGCCAAAGCCATATATTGAGCATCTTGATGAGCTTACACACAATTTTCTTTTTTTTTTTTTCTTTTTTCGTTGTATCCGTGCAAAATAGTTCGAATTAAGCCAGTTTTAAGATTGCAAAGCTGTAATGCAGCAGTTTGTTACAATATGACAAAAAAAAATAAAAGTATAAGGCGATAATACTCTCTAAAAATATGTATATACATATATAAAAAGAGTGAATATGACAAGTATTTATTAGTCTTTGATGGCTCGCAAAACAAGAAATGTAGCATGAAAAATATGAAGAAGACAGATAGTTTAAAGCCAGAAAAAAGCAAAATGAACATTAAATTAAACCAATCTGATTGTAGCATTCAATCTTTTTAAGGACTAATAAAACTTATCTCTTCCTTTCTTCATAATGATAATGTAACATTTATTTCTTGATATGTCTCTGTAAAAAGATTTTGCTTTACTGACTGTGGTCAGTGCCTGAGTAAAAAAAAAGTTTTAAAGGTTTTGAACCACTCTGAACTATCTCATCAACTGCTCAACTTTTCTATGTCAATAAGAAAAAGTTTTGATTTGATGAGAATTGTTTCAAATAAATGCAGAAAGAAAAAGCCTTGCTTCATATCATTTATATTAAAAAAATTTTTTTTTGCAAAAATCTACTCATGTCAAAGGCAATAAGCCTATCTTGCAAAAAAAAAAAAAAAGAAGAATGGAAGTCAGGAGGAAAAGCAAACAACAGGACAATCAAAGCTAACATTCACATCAGAATGGACAAAGCATGGGGTGTAACTAAGCCAAAAACTTCTTAAAAGTCTGTATTTTTTTTGCCCTTACCACATATTGAGCATTTAAAAAAAATGTTTCTTCACTGGCGTGGTTACATCCTCTAAGGTAAAGCTTTCTTAAGGCTCATCAATAGAGATTGAAAACGACCAAAAATCTTAATAACCTAATCAGAAATCTGAAGAATGAGTTTTTCTTAAGTTGCTGCTAAAATTAATGCTTTTAAACGTTACAGGAATTGAATATTTGAGCACAAAATGCTCAATTTTGCACAGAAAACTTTCAAGCTGTTTTCATAAATTAAAAATTAACATGCTTTGTTTAAGTTATTGCATAATTGTAAAAAGAATTATGATATTTTTTAAAATTTCATAGGCTATGTCAAGTAGGCCCATTAACTGATATTTTCATTTATACAATCTGAATTCTTCAAAAAGTTCTAATTACCTGATAACCAATTTTTGTGCTATCTTACTTTTTTTTTAATATACGACGATCCCACATTAAATGGCTTTCAAATAAAAAGCTTGGCCTGTTTACCTAATGATACTATGTCTACTGCCATGCTTGACAATTGAAACTAATCAGCACCAGAAGTTTAGACACTGAAGAGAACAATTTGCAGCCTTGTTCTAAAGTAGTCATTTTACTGCAAGATATTGCACTAAAACCCAGCAAGAGCTTTAGTTGTGTTCTCATCCCATGCATGCAGAGAAAAGAAATGGAAAGATCCAGAACATGAGGTCTAAACTTATGAGAAGATGCCATGCTTGAGCAGATTATTGAATCATGCCGGTTTCTGATCACTAGTTCAACAAACTAGCATCGTCTCATCCCATCTATGGTATATGTTCATAAATAGCAGCTTTATAACACAGGACCATTGAGCCCAGTGCCTTCTTATTGCATTTTCTATGTTTAATTATTCCCAGTCAGGTCACTGAATTACTTCCCATTTAGACTGGTTTATCTAATAAATGATTCACTACCGATACACAATAATTAGAATTATTAGAAAAGATTGATGTATTTAAAGTAATTAAATTGAATATATAAAAATTCGGACATTTAGGACAAAAGTATGCAACTCAGGGAGGACAGAAGAGTTTAAAAAAAAAAAAGATATGATATAATTGGAGAAAAAATGCAGGACAGAGATTGAACAGATGTAACAGGAAAAACTACAAGCACTGCAGAAAACAAGAAGATAGCTATTGTAAAAAAAAAACCTCTTAAGTCTAATGTACTCTAATGTAGCTACTTTAACAATCAATCATGTTGCCACTAAAAGATTAGCTCAAGCTTTATGCATTTTACGGTCAGCGAGCAAAGTTGTCTGCATCAACATATTTCACTTTGCTTGATAGCATGCCATAATGATTTGCCCTGAACAGCTGCTCAAGACGGATGTTGCAAACATATTTAAAAGGAAATAGATGTGAGGTGAATGTTTGTGTCTATATAAAACATTTTTTCTCGGAACGTCAAAAACGTAAAACACTTCCTAAACCAGAGAATATATATTTTGCTTCATGTAGGTATGTACAAAATGCAATTTAGAGCTTGCACAAATATATTACCTAAGACTTATTATTCGAAAAGGTTACACCCTACTCATTTGCTGTCTTTTTCATTCCTATTAACATGTCAACAAATTAGCTCAACTTACCCGTCACAACTTTATCTGAGGGGCTTGGAGGAGGAGTGAGAACTTCCTCTTCCTCATCCGCTTGGTGAATCTTTCCTGGTAGACCAACAAAACAAAGATGCTTCGGATGTTAATAAGCATTCACACTTTTGTTTACTTACTATGTTATTTGTTGATTTGATGTGTGGCGGGGTTTGGAGAAAAGTTACATAGGCTTCAGGTATAGAAAACCATAACACATAAACTTTCTTCTTAGCATCTGATAGCTGAAAGAATTTTTTTTTTCTTTTCTTCACAAAAAGATAATACCACTGACCAAAACCAATCAATATCATAGACCTTTATGCATAGCACTTGCTCTTAAAATTAGTTAAAAAAAAAAGTGGGGGGGGGGAATTACAGTTAAAAAGGCTTTGAGTTTGACAATCTTGGAGACCTAATCTTTATGTTCTAATAATTTCTAAATTTATGTTAATTAGTACATACATCATCAGACCAAATTAGAGTTCCAGTCGTTAGAAGTAAAACAGACCATTTTTTTAAATGGCGTGGTGAACATTAAAATTTTATTATAGAGCCCAACAGATTAATAACATGGGCATCTTTCCTAGGAGAAACCCTCGTAGTTACATCTCAAAAACCCACCTCAAGTTACAAAGACCACCCCACCATGTGGAGAAAGAACTAAAACGAAATCCTATCACTTCTCTTATTGAGAAGTATTGCCACAAGCATGCCAAGCGATATCCTTCAAGATACCTGGCTCTGCAAAGTTGGCCTCCTGCTGCTGCTGCTGTAGTGGTGTCCTGAGTGAGGGGAAGGCCTCGTTGGGGCTGGTCTTGGCAGAGCGAACAATGTCATCCTCTCGTACAGAATCCACAGATCCATCCGCCTCTGCATGATTGATTACAGCTAAGTTTAAGAAAGCTTTTCAAAAATTGAAATATATATGGCATAGCCTAGCTCATTGATTCCCTACCAAGCCTAATGATTGGCATGTCACTGATTCAAGTTATGACTGAGGCGTAGCAGCTTTTGATCTTTGAAATTAAAAACATTATAAAATTTTAGTCACAGGAAACCCAAGACATTGATACTCAGTACAAAATAGTGGTTTGCAGGATTGAGTCACTTTTGATGGGCTGTTAAATATGTTTTTAAAAATCTGTACAGCTCATATAGTTTTACTTTTGTTTGGTCTCTCTCAGAGTTTATCAGCTCTTGTCCTTGGTAGAACATATTTCAAAATACCTAGATTCATTCAATCACTCAGATATGCATACTGTACTTATATTCATAAAGATTTCAGGCTAAAACAGCTTGACATAGCTCAGTTTCCTATTGAGTAAATAAAAGAGACGAAATCTCTAAGCTAAGCAATTCTTCTTATGCTAGGTCATTATGTAGCAAGGTTGTGTAATGATTATTCCTATGCCTAATGCAATTTGTAATTATGAGTTTGGTGCAAGATTAAGCACACTATCATCATAATGATAACTGAAAATATCGGTACACCTTATGGTTAAAAATATAATCTTAATATGGTATAAACTGCTGGTAGCAACAATGGTAAACATTAATATATTCACAACATTGCAACAAAAATGTATAGAAATGTGAACAAATTGAACCAGCATGCGACCCTAAGTAAAATATTGCATCATTCATTCAAAGCTTGGAACAGTAATGCTCAAATTGATCAAGTGGTAAAGCAAGGGCAGGAAAACAAAATTGTACATGCATAAGCATCAGAGAAGGTAATAGAAATTTTAGTCAAGCAGCGATGTGCAGTCTAATTGAAATAGAAAAAAAAAAGATTTTTTTTTAAAATACAGTCCAATTACCACTAAGAAAAAAAAAATAATAAAAAGACATCTTCAAAGCGTAAAGGGGGTGGGGGAGAGGGGGAGTGACACACACAGAGAGAGAGAGAGAGAGAGAGAGAGAGAGAGAGAGAGAGAGAGAGAGAGAGAGAGAGAGAGAGAGAGAGAGAGAGGAAAAAAAAAAGGGGGGGGGGGGGGGGGGTTCCAATGGCTTGCATTGAGAAAATAATTATATAAATATTCGAAAGGATGTGAGGTGGAAGAAGGGAGAGATAGGAGTAAAGACAGAGGCGCGGGGAGGAGAGGGCAAGAACGAGAAAATAACAAGCAATCGGAAATGGCGAGAAGATGAGTAAAGAGAGTTCGTGTCGGGGCATGGCGGATCGACCATATGATTCTGCTCCCAAGGATGTTTCATTGCACCGGATGAGCTGTTAAAGCGCTGGCCCTGGTGCACTTCCATCACACTGAGGTTTTCTTGCCAACACCTCGCCAGTTCTAACTCAACTTCGGCAATTTCGCTCGCTGTCACTGCGGTATCCGTTACTGATAGAGGGAATTCAATTTTCACATGGTTGTAAATGCGAAACTCTGCCAACAAATTTTGGCATTTGTTTCGGTGGGGTTAATTTTTAATCTGGCAAGCGGATATATATATAAGCGTACTGTCAATTTATCCTTCCTGATATACTTCGCGTGTTCCGTTCTTTGCCCCAAGTTTCAAGGCGACTGAAACATAACGAAAGCTTGAATCACGTGAACTGAAGATACATTGCCGCAAAACAATCATAATTGACATGAAATCCGTGAGGGTTAAGCACTGCGTAAGTGTACGTGCACGTGTGTGTATGTGTGAGGGATGGTGAAGAGATATTGTAGAATCTGCTACATCTCAAACACAATCTCAAGAAGTTTAAAGCACATAGATCTTATATACTAGTCTGTGATTAATATCTTCAAAAAGTCCACCACACTATTCTTTCCTGCCCCCAAGAAATTCAGCGTCCCCTAGGTCCACCATACCGCTCTTCGTACCGTTTAGCGTCCCCAAAATCAATCATACTCTTATTTGAGAAGTTTAACGTCCCCAAAGTCAACCATACTGTTATATGAGAAGTTTAACGACCCCAAAATCAATCATACTCTTATTTGAGAAGTTTAACGTCTCCAAAGTCAACCATACTGTTATATGAGAAGTTTAACGACCCCAAAATCAATCATACTCTAATTTGAGAAGTTTAACGTCCCCAAAGTCAACCATACTGTTATATGAGAAGTTTAACGTCCCCAAAGTCAACCATACTGTTATATGAGAAGTTTAACGTCCCCAAAATCAATCATACTCTTATTTGAGAAGTTTAACGTCCCCAAAGTCAACCATACTGTTATATGAGAAGTTTAACGACCCCAAAATCAACCATACTGTTATTTGAGAAGTTTAACGTCCCCAAAGTCAACCATACTGTTATTTGAGAAGTTAAACGACCCCAAAATCAACCATACTGTTTTTTAAGAAGTTAACGTCAACTAAGTTTACAAAGCAGTTCATCGAGAAGTTTAACATCCTCGAAGTCAACCCATACTATTCTTTCAGAAGTCCCTTAGTCCACAATACCTTAGGCTGGGGAAGTTTGAACTCACCGATAGCTCGAGCGAGCAACGCGCCGAGCCCGCGAGAGATGGGCAGCCACAGCTCCAAGTAAACTCGGACCACAGTCGGGAAGGACATGTCGCCGTCTGCTCTAGAGCCGCCACGTGTAAACGGTAGCTAACATAGTCCACAGAGAGAGTCTCAAATTCTCATCCTACGAAGGAGCAACTGATCGAGAGTCACTGATATTATAGGCCGTAGCCCTGTAGGAATCTCCATTAGGCAATCGCGGGAAACTTTTTCCGGATCACCTGAATTTCAATCAAAATGCGCGTGTAACTTTTATGAAGGTCATCGTTCACGTGACATATTTGCATTTTTTTTACGCGAAGGGCGCATTGCGTTCTATATCGCTGAAATATCACTACATTAAAACATGAAAATACTGATATAATTATGAGTATTGAAACCAGGGAAGACAACCCTATATAGATTTTTTTTCCTCTATATCACGGACCGTCCTGCGCCTCAATGTGTTCTATTTTCTGCCATAAATCGAATGGAAATAAAACCTCTGACGATCTGACAATCTCAAAGACTGATTTGAACGTGTCTTCTATTTTATCGTGAGAGAAGATTTCTTCTCATTTAGATTTTCCACTATGAACGAAGCGGGGGGATGGGGCGGAAGAGAGAGCGGCCACATGACAATATGCCTCTTTTGATGCTCCATAACATGGGATTCGAACCACGTATTCACGACAAAAAATAAAAAGCACTCCTTGATCCTGTATCACCTTATATACACCCATGATCTAAGCAAGCAATATGCCAGGGCAGAAAAGAATAAAATTTTGAGTGGCAATTTAAGGATCCAACTGCTTCAACACTAACAGCTTCATATCTGATATTTCACATATTAATAGACTGCCTTAACATTGGCATGTTTGGAGTTGTTTTCTCCATTTCTTGTATCAACTAGAAGTAAAATTTCTGAGAGAGGGCTCCAAAATGTTGAAATCGTTTTATCGCTATCCTCTGCATTGTGAATGTTTTCAAATATCAAAACTGACGACTTTAGAGCAACCCGCAAATAGTGAGAATATTCGAAATTTCCTCCTTCACTTGCATTTTCGTTCAATGGTTATTTTCTATCTATTTCTATGGTTTAATATATAGAAGACGTGGACTGGTTCTAGCAATGCCACGAGGCGAGGCGCATCCGTCTCTGAATTTCAAGACATGGAAGAATCGGGAGTGCCGGAAAGTCCATCTTTCTCCTCGATGCCCGCGAGTTAATATTTCTACATCTAGAACACTAATTGACGGTCCGTAGTCTGTTCCGTTAGAGAAAAAGGCGGACTTGAATAATGGACGGAACACAAACTGCATAATTATATTAACTAAGATACACAATAGCCCTGAACGGGATGGCCGGTAGATCGGTCATGTATCCTCTGGCAACAGAACCCTGACCGCCAGATGTCAACGTGCAGTGGCGTGCACTATGACCAGAAAACCAACAACCAAAGTCACAGGGACAAGTCCTGTCCCTCAGACCCACAGGCGGTGCAGCTAGAGAAACTGGAAACTCGTAATAGAGTAAGCTGGAACAGGTGTGTACTGTGTAGCGATTACACAGTCGTGTCAGCTGTCGACACACCAGCGTTGATGTTTGTCACTAAATGATTTGAACCTAGCATGACACTGTGGCACATAAATAAAAGCGACCATGTCGGGCTTTGCTTTTCATTACACGCCATAGCGACTTATTTTGGTGTATAATCAACTAGATCTATGTAATTTATTTCCATATCAGGTATTTGTTTCAGCTACCGCATCAGTAACAAGATGCCACAATACTCGTATCCAGCTATCTTGACTGCAATCAAGACTTCCATAAGCGAAATAGATACTGACATAGACTGACGAAATAACTTTTGGCCAGTAAAAAATGATATCATAACGGTACTTCAAAACACTGGACAATGAACATTCATCCTTTGTCAGTCATACGCGAGACATTCAGCCTCAAGCGTCTCACCAGAGCGGGTTATTTATACACACTTTGATCTCACTTGAAATACATTGCACACACTAAGACATTCAAGCTAAGACTATGTAAAATTATGTCAGACCGGGCAAAAATAAAGCAAGTCGGCCACGACCCGCCTCTAGCTCTAGCCTTGGCAACTTTTGACACATAATATACTTTATCCTTCCCCATAACCCACCGTCGTTGCAACGACATGGGAGATACGAGAGATTACAGATCATTACACCTGTGCACCTGAAAGCTTACCAGGTTGCTTTTGCTCATGGGTAATTGCTAAGCTCGGAAGTTAGTATTGCAAAGAAAATATTTTTAAATATGTTAAGAGAGGGCACCTCGAAAGTACAATGTATAACCGAACCGGACTTAAGAAAATGAGTGACTGGGAAGCAGTCTTCAAACCATGTATTGTTTGCAGCCTAGATCTTGCACATGTGTATCTCTTTGTAAGTTCCGTATTCCTATTGTATTTAAAACGAATGAAGTAAGCAAATCAAGGGTTAGCACGTCTACACGTGTATTCAACATTCATACTGTACAATAGGAGCTTGTTGGATGTGTCGGTTCTGACTCTTCTGAGTCACCATACAAGATCTAGTTCTAGTGCGCTGAGCGCGTTGATAACAATAGATGTGCCTGGAATGGAGTAGTTTATTGTGCCACGATAGATGTGCCTGGAATGGAGTAGTTTATTGTGCCGCGATAGATGTGCCTGGAATGGAGTAGTTTATTGTGCCAATACCTCTTGAAATAGTTGTGGCGGCTCCTGGCTACGCAAGCGCTAATCGCGAAAAAAGAAGTGTTTGATAAATAAAACTTTACAAAACTGATCAGGCATCAGAAAATATGGAAACCAAAAAGAATTTTTTTTTTAAATTGCCTTCTTCAAACAACCAGAGGCTTTGATATTACTCTCAAACAATAAACCTGGTATCTTGACTAGAGATGTGTGGCATTCGCAAGACTGAATCATCCGATCAACTTCGGTCGCCCCAATACCGATTTATCTTGTGATCAAGTAACTTTTATCTCTTCTAGAGAAGTTGAGCTGGAAGCAGGTTTTACAATATCATGTTCTTTCCACAAGAAACACATTTGTAGAGTTTGGTTTCAGGAGATACTGCGTTTAGTTACTCTGTATACTGTGGGATTCTAGAAAAAGGGATCGAAATTCTGCACTATCGCCGAAAAAAAAATATTTTGAGCAAGATCCCGGACAGCAGTACTTTCAACGGCTGCTGCATGAGCTTCTTTAAATAGACTCATCCTCTCCACCCACCTTGTCACATCTACGAGGTGCGAAGAAGGTAAAATCAGGACCGAACGCCAGTAAAACTATTTCTTTCCGTTTGTATTTCGATACAATTTTAAACATTCTGATGGTGACCAACGTAAACAATAGCGTTTTAAACACGAAAAAAGTTAATATCATTAAGGCATACATAGAAAGCATTCTCGCATCCAACAAAGAAAGTTGGTACGCTCTTACAATAGAGACAAACCCCATAAAAAAAAAAAAAAGAAGAAAAGAAAAGACAAGGACGGAAAGAATGCGCCGTTGAGATTTTGGAGCAGAAGAGCCAAGCTCCACCATAAGTGGAGGCGATCCGTTTATCTAGAGAACAAGATCTCATCGATCCTCATTAGTGCTACTGCGATCAGAGCTTCACGGGTGCTGGTCTCCATCCTTGGAGAGGGGGAGGGGGGAGGGGGGAAGATGGAGAGAGAGAGAGAGAGAGAGAGAGAGAGAGAGAGAGAGAGAGAGAGAGAGAGAGAGAGAGAGAGAGAGAGAGAGAGAGAGAGAGAGAGAGAGAGAGCGCAAGGTCGGTGGGGGGCATCGGATTTCTCAAACCTTGACAGGTCGACAGATCAAAACAATCATAACAAACGAGATGTCCTTGTCCCAGCTCTAGGGAGGAGGAGGAGGAGGAGGGAGGGTGGAGAGGGTGAGAGAAAGCTTTCCCTCTCAATAGTCATGATCCCATGATCTGCAGCCTTAAGTCTGACATAATTCTTCGGGTATCTCAGGTGTCGAGAATAAACCATCGGCCCCTGAGGCTTCGAAAGAGGGAAATAGGAAGAAGGAATGAGAGCTTTTGATAAGGGAAGAAATATTCAGGTGAAAGATAGATAGATAGATAGAGAGATAGATAGAGATAGAGAGAGAAAGGGAGAGAGAGAGAGAGAGAGAGAGAGAGAGAGAGAGAGAGAGAGAGAGAGAGAGAGGGAGGGAGAGAGAGAATTTGGAAAAAGCTGTAAAAGTTGTTGGACCATTGTAATATTAATTTTTAAAATCGATAATTGTAATAAAAAAATTAAAAGAGAAATAAATATTAAAAAGCGAGAAAAGTGCACGTCAATGATTGCCATTGTGATAAAAATTGAAAGAGGACAAAAACGAGAAACTACCCTCGCGTGTTACAAATATGCATCAATTTTATATCTTAATACAAGAAAAGGAAAATTAAAAAAAGAAAAAAAAAGACACAAAACAAATTTGTATCTTAACATAATTAACAGGCATGCAAAATAAAAGTCAATCAATAAAATCAAATTGCATGCATCATACACACAAAAAGGTAACAAATCACAATGCATTCTATATTCACATAAAAAAATAACCATAAACGTTTAAAAAAATCATAATTCAATGGATCAAGAAGGCAATAGATTACTGGTAACAGCTAAGAAAAGATAGCTACACGATCAAGATGTTTCGTTTTCTTACATCTAAGAGCTGGGCAGAAGGCTCGGCAACTACATTACAATGGTTCATCATTTTTGTTGTTGTTGTTGTTGTTATTATTTTTGCTGCTATTGCTACTGCCTTGATGGTGGTAATGGCCGGAGCTACTTATCGTGGCACTCGAACTTCACAAGCAGTGAGGTGCTGACAAAAGCAAGCTGTCACAAAGCCCAGGAAACATAAGTTTCAACATCATTTTCCTAATTCGTCTTAGCCTTCCGCTTTTCTGGAGATCTATAGCGTGCTCCTTCATAACCAAGAGAATCGCCACGCAGCGACTTTACAGTCTAGTGTCTTAGACACAAGTTAATATTTATGATTTTTAGTTCAGGGGAGAAACCTTAAAAAAAAAAAAAAAAGTCCAAATACATTTTTTTTAAAGTAATATTCACCACCACCACCACCACCAGCAACAACAACAACAACAGTTGTCTCCCCCCCCCCTTTTATTTTTTATCTTATTCATTTCAGAAAGAATGCATTACAACATAAACGCCAGGGAGACGGAAAACAACAGAAATAAATGGAAAACAGTTTTTAAAAAAAAATGTGAGTGCAAAGCCTGTAAAGGAGGGCGAGTGTATCAAAATGATAAAACGCCCATTATATTAATAATTAGAACAAGAACAAAATGAAAGTTGACTTGGTAATTAGAGGTAATTAATTTCAGAACTAGAAATTATTTTTCATATGAAAATTTTGCATAGAATTTGTTGCTGTTAGTGATACAAAACATATTTTGTATATATGACAAATTAGAAATAGGATAATCAAACCCAAAGATTGTTACAATATCACCAATATAATACACAAACATATTAAGATGAGATATTTACAATAATTAAAAAAAAAAATTTTGTTAATTTTTAAGTAGGATAAAGGAATACATGCCGTACACGGGCGCTTTAAAAAATAATGGCAACATAATTTTAAAAATTAAAAAAGGTGATAATGATCACAGGTCTGCTATGGCTAGATTCACTGACCACGGCGCAAGAAGCAAGGCAGGCGAGCTCCGACGACTGTAGTCGTGGCTGCCATTGTCGCAGCAGCGCGGGGAAGCAGAAGCAGGTAGGGGTAGCCAAGGCAGGGTTACAGCAAATCCGTCAAGAAAAAGGCCACTGAACTCAACAAGTTATGCTAGTGAAGATGCTCATGAGGTATCACAAAATACTGGGCGATCTCCTAACACAACGGCACAGAAACGAGGTTTTTGGAGGAAAAGGGGACTGCAGAAAAGCTAACCCGCACTTCCGTAGATGTGCGCAAGCGCACTCGGCCCTCTGACAAGCCCGAGTCTGGAATTGGTATCGGGATTCTATGGCAAACGTTTCCCCCTCCCACTGTCTCTGACAATCTTCCTAAAGTTGGCATGAAACATAAGCTCAGTACTAGGCGTAAATACCCAACCGTCCCGCCCCATGACAACCCTGAGAAAGCTTGGGAGGTGCTTTGTCTTCCTGCTATCACTCAGCTATCTTTATAATAAAAAGAAAAAAAGAAAAAGAAAAAGAAAGGAGGTGAATCATCGTACTGTAAATTTAAATTGGAACCTGAATGACTTCGAAGCTCATTTTAAAAAAAAACAACAAAAAACAAACCAAAAATTTATTCTCACCTCTTCCCCCCCCAAACCATCTTGATAAGCTAGCCTGTGATGTGACCGTGCCGACCAGTGACGCACAAACGGACGCTGCTCCTTATCCTAATCCTACTGAGTGGTGTAAACCTCTTAGGCATGATGGGAATAGAATTATCTCAATGACTACAACCGCACAGTTCAGCGCTACAGTTGCAAATCCCTTTTATTTTCCCATTTCTGTGCTCTGCCTCAGTACACTCAAGAATATAATTTACTATTCACTGTGCAAAACAGGAAGAACTGAGAAAAACAATGTAACACCAAATCGCCTGGAAAACTTTTATTGTCTCGCACATTGATGGTGAATCATCTGGACTGATTGGAGAGACCACGACACAAGTTCTAGGGTTGATTGTTACTAGATTCCTATTTTCATTTAAGATCCCACCCAGAGTCAGAAAGAATGTTTAGCCTTCGTGAGCTAAGAATGTTGGGATTTACGCCATCAGCTGTTCACATTTGAAAAGTCAAGTGCCCTTGGTCGAGGCAATAATACTCTTCATGATGAACATTTTTGTGTGGATGAAAATAATAACAAATAAAGCAAGCTTAACAAAAAAAGAAAGAAAATTAGGGGAAAACATACTCACACTGACAACATTCAGTAAGGAAAAGCGGCAAAATTTAGAGATAAAAAAAAGCATAAAAAAAAAAAAAAGAAAGAAAGAAAGAAACAAGCCGAGGCCAATACACAACAATAAAGGCACAAAAGAATATTTTTGACAAACCACTGGTCAAGGGACCAACAAGTAGCCAATCCATGAACTGACCAACTGATTAAACATCCAAAACAGTGGCTGCCAGATACATCAGGTATACACAATGCCACGAAGTTTGGGGTTGGGGGAGAAGGTTAGAACCATGCAGTGCCAGCGAGGAAATACCTGGCTGTTGGGAAGCTTCCTTCCGATCGAGCAGCTCGGAGAACTTATTCACGTCCAGGGCCAGCTGCTCCATGGCCGCAGCCTTTTCCCGCGCCTCCTGCTCTTCCTCGTCGGGGGTCTTCAGAGGCGGCGCGGCTGGGCGGCGCGTGTCCAGGCTGGCTTGTAGCGCATCGTACACATCACCGTCATCGTCAACGGCTGCCTGGGCACCATCGTGCCAGGAGCGGGTCACTGGGATATCATAGTGTGGGGTGGGATTTATTCAGCTGTGGTGCAGCACGGTTTTAAGCTTCTTATAATGCGCTAGGTGCGACTGTGCTTGGCTGTTGATGCGCTAGGCCTTCAAGATTCTAAATTGCGGTTAAATCGACAATGTTTGGCAAATGGATTGGATCAGGGCAATCGGGCAGATGCTATTGCTGGTAGGGCTCCCATCATGAACGCTTTATTTTGTAATTTCAGGGCGTTCATGGTGTAACTGTTTAGTTTAATCGATTTATATATATATATATATATATATATATATATATATATATATGAAAAAGTTGGGTTTACATCTCCAATCTTACGTTAAAATGGGAACTCTTCTCATTCTTCAGGAGTCCCTGCCCTAACCTTCAGGATGCGAGTCAGGTAAACTCAGCAGAGCGAATAAACTTAAAAAGGAAGAAGGAGAGAGAGAGAGAGAGAGAGAGAGAGAGAGAGAGAGAGAGAGAGCAAGGTCAGTGGGAGGAATCCGACTCATCAAGACTTTATGGGTCATCAGAAAGAGAGCTGATCCATGTGAAAGAGGCGAGGAAAGAAAGAAATACAGGATACAACAGGTGATCCGAAACGGACATAGGAACAAAAGCAAAAGAATAAGAAAAAATTTCGAACCAGTCTGATAATATGATCATAAAGAATCGGCTTGTTAACTTAAGCTGGAAAGGTACGATAACATCCTAGATGTTAAAATTTACCATACAGTAATGAAATACACCCGAAATATATCAAACTACTGCTTCAAAATTTGCTGACGCAACATCACTTCTAATAGGTTGCAGTGATGCTGAAAAAAATCTATAGCAATAAAACAAAAAGCTAGTATTTACTCTTCACTCTCAGTGGAACAATTGCAGGAAAGTTAGAGGACAATTATAATTTGTTGCAAAATTCATGAAGTAACAAAACAAATACATCAAACAAAAAAAATAAACAAAGATACAACATTTTTTTCAGATCTACATTCATCAAACTAATTGCAACTGTCATAACACTCTGTTAGACTTCTAAAAAAATGCAACAATAGAATCAAAGAAAGTAAATAAAATTGTAAAAAAAATCGCTTCTTCCTCGACCTCAGGTTAGTCAAACTTGTATAGTAGAAAAAAAAACTTGGCCTTTAAAAAAAGAAAATCAGCAAACATATAAGATTGGCGATCAAGTACTTTAGAGGAAAAATCAATGCTTAAGCAAGGAAAAAAAATCAATATCAAAGAAAAGACAGTATAGCAAGAATCTACAGTAAATAAGCCTCTAAAGTAAAATGAAAAAAGAAGCCGGCCCAAACTATAAATGTATTAAAAACTGCATCTAATTATTCAATAACAGACACAGGAAGAAGCAGAGTGATCAGCACCTTGAAAATGTTTGTGATTTTTAGAATTCAAAAGGGTGAATTACTTTTGCTGCTGTCAATATGGGAGAGATTTCTACAGATTCACGGCAAGCACCAGCTTTCCCACTACCCAAAGGCATCTACAGAGGCAAATACTAGGTAATTAGATATCTAAAGAATTGCTCAGATGGTTATACAATACTACATAAAGATTTAGTGAGTACTTGAGAGAAGAGAAAGAAAGAGAGAGACAGGGGGAGAGAGAGAGAGAGAGAGAGAAAGAGAGGACAGATAGAGGGAGGGAGGGAGGGAGAGAGAAGACCGATAGATAGAGAGAGAGAGGGGGAGGGAGGGAGAGAGAAGACAGATAGACAGAGAGAGAGGGAGGGAGGGAGAGAGAAGACAGATAGAGAGAGAGAGAGGGAGGGAGGGAGAGAGAAGACAGATAGACAGAGAGAGAGGGAGGGAGGGAGAGAGAAGACAGATAGAGAGAGAGAGAGGGAGGGAGGGAGAGAGAAGACAGATAGACAGAGAGAGAGGGAGGGAGGGAGAGAGAAGACAGATAGAGAGAGAGAGAGGAAGGGAGGGAGAGAGAAGACAGATAGACAGACAGAGAGAGAGAGAGAGAGAGAGAGAGAGAGAGAGAGAGAGAGAGAGAGAGAGAGAGAGAGAGAGAGAGAGAGAGAGAGAGAGAGAGAGAGAGAGAGAGAGAGTAAAGCACCAAAGAAATTTTGACTATTTCTAGAAGAAGGTTTTGTTTAGTATCTAGAGCAGAATGCTTGAAATTCCCTGGCATAACTCACCCTCTGGAGGAGCAAATGGTGCTTGTCTGCCCTCTGTGATGTCCTTCCCTCTCTCCTGTGTGGGGCTCTCCTCTGTGGCAGACTCAGACTCCTGAGGAAGGGACAGTAACAGGGAGGTTAACAACCTTGAAGGAGCAAAAAATATCTCATGTTTGGTCTCAGATGGTGAATCAGCCATGACGCAATGCAAAAAAGATTATGTATTGCTCGTGAGATAGGTTAGAGATAGGTCCAAGATTTTTCGTTCATTCTATCCCCTCCTCCTTCTCTAAAGAATAAATATGAGCAAAAGCTTTTATGAAAAAGAAGAAAAAAAACAACTGGCGGTAACTTTTAACATTATTTTTCCTAAAGAGAGTAATATGTTTCAAGAAAATTTATATGTATATTGCAAGTCTACTATGCCTGCCTTGAATAACCGACAGAGCTCAATATCTTTGAAGCAAGGCTAAGCTTTGATCATAAATTAAATTTGAAAAACTGAAAGAAAAATCATCCTCATATTTCAATAAACATTTTCTTTTTTTTTTTATTTTACTGTTTGCGCTATGACCATGATACGATTAAACAAAAAACACACAACCCCTATAAACATTGAATAAGAAAGGTTAAAATTATTTATGCATCTACAATTATTGTAATGCGAGAAAGAAAAATCAAATAGTAGAGTTCTGATTTTAGTTGCCATAAACATTACTGGTGAGAAAGGTTTTTAAAACGATATACAGATCTATGGTCTATGCTGTCAAATAATTTTTTTGCAGTTCTAAAAGACTAATTTTGATCCAAACCATAATGCACAGTCAATATCGAAACAAATTTAATAAAAAAAAAAAAAAAAAGAAAACAAGGGGACTTATCTTTTATTTTATTTTTCATTTTTTGGAAATTAGCATCAGACTAGATTAAACAGTAAAACTGATAAAAACAAATAAAATTTACTATTAAAAAAGGGGGGAGGGACAAATTCGTTTATCCAAATAAACAAAACAAAACAACAAAAAAAAAAAACCATCTCAAGTACACAAAACTAGTTTGAATGGTCATCAAGAACAAAAGCATCAATCTCTATCTAACTAACGCTAGATATAGCAAACCAGTTAAGCAAAGATCTATAACTTGTGCTATAACTATAATGTATCGCATGCCATATTTTATGTTCAGTGTTCTCATCATATAAAAACACTGAAGACATTTCAGATGGGACGAAGAACAATAAGTAAAAATTTTTAAAAAAAAAAAAAGAAGAAGAAAAGAAAAGAAAAAAGGAAAAACGAGAGACAAACACAACCATTTGACCAAAATAACTCCCCAAGATCAAGGTACATGTTTCACAAAATGTATCGAAAGTGCTGAACGACACACGAGAAGCACCTGAGCTTAACAGAACAGAGAACAAGTTAACATACTGTTGTTACATGAAATACACTGTGCTCGAAGAAAAAAAAACAAAAACAAAAAAAAAACAAAGAGAGTCAAATGTAGAGGCAGAAGGATAACAAAAGTTAGAAACATCACTTTTCATTACTGAACCAAAATGATGTCTAAGTGTTGAATATTTTCACTGTTACTTAAGAAAAGAATCTTCAGTGCGACAGTTAACATAAAAATTTTCCAGTTTGAAAGTTTTTAAAATCCATTTCAACCTTCCATTTCCTAAACAATTTTTCAAGGACTAGGAATGATTAATAAATAACACAGATATATACTGCTTGCGTTACCAACAAGAACAGGGTTAAATACAGCAAATTCATATGGTAAACCCTCATTTGAGTTCAAAATAATGTACATAAAGTAAGAAAAGAAGCGATGACACTGGAGCCTTACAAAGATCTCGTGTACTATAAACTTTGCCTCCACAGGGTAGACTTGTTCAAAGCATGAAAGGCATGAGATTCTATAAGCAAAAATTGTTCTACCTCTTAGCATTTAACTTAAATTTGTAAAAAAAAAAAAAAAAAAAGTGCCAGGGAAAGAAAAGAGAGACGTGTGCCTGAAACAAAAGCAGTGCCACAGAACGGCGATAATAACAAAAGAGAATGATGGTATACAAAAACTGTAAGCTTTCCTCTGACAAACAGCTTGATATGAAGAGAGATGTATTACATTTGTGAGACTACCTGAAACCCTCACAAGCACATACTGTGTGAACGTAATGATGAATGAAAATGTAGTGTAAAAAGACATTGTTCTGAAATTAACCCTCCATAGACTCAAGGTTACATATTGTAATCAAAATATGATCTTACTGTTAAGTAAATTATGAACTAATATAATATAAGTCGGTGAAAAACCCACAATGAGAAAATTGACATACAGATTTCACTCCTCTGATAATCTACTTGTCACAGACTGTCAAGAAAATTTATATTGCTTAACTTTTTTCCCATTTAATTCTTGATAAATATCAGATATTTTTTTACTTTTACACAGCAATAAATAGCATGCCTGCAAATTTTAAGTTCATGTGTATATTTTTACTATTACTAGATTCATCCATCTCAATTTTTTCTTAAATTCTGTATATTTATAAGAACTTTGCTACTATTTCAGAGGGAAAAAAACATTAAAAGAATTTTAACACATATTCTCTAAAAATTCTTAATTATTTTCTAAAAGAGATGATGAATATTTTGGCATTAAATTTGTTGCCAGTCTTCTAAATGTAAGCTTCTAAAAAATCCTAAAGACAATTCAATATCAAGTAAAAATTAAATAACTGTTGTTATGCACTCCTCAATGGAGGTGGTAGATTAAGGCAATCTTGAAACATTTATTTCTTCATATATTGTGCTGAGAACTAAAATGATGCTGAAGAACTTGTTATTCTTTTAAGCAAAACTAAAACAAATAACTATCAAACATATTGCTACTCTAAGCATAAAAATTAGGGGGAAAATTTACATTTCAGAATTATTATTTATATCAGTTGCTAAACATCAAGCTCACACAAAGTTTCTTTAAGTATCAAATTTAAGTTTGGCATACACATTCATCTTAACCCTCTAAATCTCACTGCTAAGGAAGCAATGCAAATGATCAAAATAAAAAAAAATGGAGACAAAAACTAAAAAATAAAATTGATGATTAAAAAAAGCCCCTTGAAATGATTCAGATGACTACGCACTACAAAAATACCAGGACAGCCAAGGAGCTCTAAAAACAATAACAAACAGGGCTCAGGAATCACTAAAGACCACGGCACAAAATATCTGACATAGCTGCCAAGTTTCCTGATATTCAAAATCACACCAATAGGTCTTTAATATGCATATGTAGAAAAACCCTTATTTCCTTTCTTTGAATTGTTTGCAAGTTAACTGGACAAATAGCCTCATCTTGATCAGTCTAAATTCGCTGACTACACTTAAAAAAAAATAAAACAAAAGCATTTACAGCAAATTCTTAAACACTTGTATTTTTCATCAGCATCTTATTCACATTCAACTTTCAAATCATTCGGATGAAGCATAATATATTTCTAATTATGGTTCGGTTTTCTAGACATAAAAATTATTTTCAAAATTCATGCTTCTATAGCACTAATGTAACCTGCTGAATCCCACTGGCTAGAGCTGTGAATTATTTTAATTGTATATAGCATCAAATATAACTGAATCCAAATTTCAAACACAAATGATTCTTAATTACTTTTTGGAACAATTTTATACTTTGCACTGTTTTTTTTTCTTCTGATATTTACGATCAAATGAACTTATTGGAAAGAAAAGCAAAAAGAAACAAAAAAAAATTATTTATGCCATTTTAAAAAGTTTAAAGAAGAACATTTGAATTTTTAAAATTTTTGAGGATCCTGAAACAAATAAATGCCATATATTGCTTGGAAAGCTGAGCAAACCTTGGCAGCTATATCTCTCATTACGATTAATCATCTAAAACAAAACAAGGGGGAAAAACCTTGGGTTTGAGCTACTATAGACTAGAGATACAAACTCTATACACTGCATGTTGCCCAAAGAGGGGTGTCCTGCCTACCTGAATGTCGTCTAAATTCTGATTTGTAGTTGGTTGTGAATAAATGGGATGGGCATAGTAGCGGGGTAGGGGAGGGGAAAGGTACCAGTTAGATGGCAAGAGCAAGGGGCACAGAGAAGGAGAAGGCAGTGAGAGGAACATGCATAACTTGACTTTTCTCTTTTATCTGCAAATTGATTTATTCATGCAAAAAAAAAAAACCAAAAAAAACCTGGCCAATTATAAACAGTCAATGTATAATTTTAAAACACGAAAAATGTATATTGCAAAATTAGGACACCTCCAGAGTTGTTAAACCCTATCCCTCCCAACAGTTTGAGATCCATTCCACAATAGAAAATTTATTAATCCTCCCACCAGAATTTCCTCAATATTTTCTGACTAGTGACTATCTCAAGGTTCGCACCTTTTTTGCCCTGTTCTTTCTATCTTTTTCTTTTCTTTTTTTAAGATTCATGATGCTCTTTAAAGCTTGCAGACATCTTAACCAAGAATGCTAACATACTTTTCCAGTGTTCCAATTTTTTCCTCCCATTTGGTTATGATTCATGTTTTTATGTCAAAGCTTTATGTATGCTTCAACAACGCCTATGCAGTAATGGCTCAATATTTTACATGAGGACATATTTTAGGCATATTCATAATGTTTTAGGTGTAAGCAAGCTGTGTATAAATCAAATGGAATATGAGCACAACACCCTACACAGCACAACACCAATAAAACACATTCTTAATACCAGATTATCTCTTCAGCGGGTTCGAAATCCAATCTCAAAATTGTCACAAACTGCACTATTTTTCTTGTGATCAAGATTGGAGATAGGTAAAATGACATTAAGCTCAGCTGTTATACCTCTCATCCAAGAGACACCCAGCACACATAGCTTTTAACTAAGCTGGCATCTAGAAAACATGTGAAGCAGCTAAAAAAGTGAAGTGAATCTGTTGTTGACCTGATATTACAAGAACAATGAGTTTTTACACACAGAGTGCTAATAATTAGCCACACAGCAGTAACTCCAAGCTAGAACAATCTCTACTATCAGAAAAGAAGGTGATTGGATCACACAATTATTATGAACCACAAACGTCTGTAGAGTCTAGGACCATAGTGACCTTTTTTCTTTTTTTTAGATTTTGATTAAAAATAAATATTCTGTTTTGTGCATCAATTTGAAGCTTTTTTGTCTTGACAAAATTAGTTAAAAAAAAATCAAAAAGCCTAATTAGATCTTAATCCAGTCCTTTGTGATTGTAAAGCTGAACTAAATGAAATGTGCAAACTACTGACAGCACAACACACCCC
The DNA here is from genome assembly GCA_033675545.1 of Elysia crispata. Taxonomy (NCBI): domain Eukaryota; kingdom Metazoa; phylum Mollusca; class Gastropoda; family Plakobranchidae; genus Elysia; species Elysia crispata. The sequence continues at coordinate 675,137 of JAWDGP010006345.1, read as the reverse complement.
CTTTTACAAAGCAAATGACCGCCCTCCCACAAAGCAAATGAACTTAAAAAAGAAGGAACTGTAGCCAAACCTAGTACAATTTACTTGACTGACACTACACAATTCAAAAAGGTAACTTATTCACAAAAGCAAAACAACAAAAACCCCTACACCTCACACAAGACAATAAACAAACAAAAAATTAAATGAAAAGAGGGTATTGATAGACAGAGTAGAAAATTCAGATGTAACATTTTTTTTTCAGTTTTTTTTTTTTTTTCGGTTTTTAAAAAAAATGAAAATAACATATGCCTGCTAAAAGTTGTTCAATAGATATTAATTCTGTAACATTTCAGATTAATCATATACATCATATACCCTAGACAACATTGAAATGATATCCATATATACTTTTGTTATAAATTTTTTATGGTTTTTCATTAAATTCTAAGCAAATATTTTTCAGCCTGGCGTGTCATGAATGGGTTTTCATCACCACAAAGATGTTTGCATAGAATATTTTTTTTCCAAAATTGATGATCTATAAAATTTGCTGCCAAGCCTATAAGACTCACCTTCACCATGTCTTGCTCATCAAACTGGACATCAAGGGACATGCCACGCTTCATTGAGTCTTTACTTGTAACACCCACTTCTTCTTTAAAAGTGTCAAAACCTATGAGATATATAAAGAAGATGGCAAGCTCAGAAAAAAATTAAAGAGACAATAAAATATTGTCTGTCAAAAGGAAAAGGGAAAGAGGGAGCAAGAGGGAGAGACAGGCAGACACAGAGTGAGAGACAGACAGAGAGAGAGAGACAGGCTGACACTGAGAGAGAGACAGACAGAGAGAGAGACAGAGATAAAAATAGACAGGTAGACAGGACGAGAAAGTTGGGGAAATGGAGAAGGGTAGAAACACAAAGATGGTTATTCACTCACCAGATTGGTCCATAGCTGCCTTTGCTGCTGCTGCCTCTACTGGATCATCTACTCTGCCCACATTCTGCATGCTCTTACGTACCACATCATCACGGTTAATTCGACGCAAGGCACTTTCTAACTCATTGCCTGTAACAAGTAGTTAGATGAAACAGCAGTTAAAAAAGTACATGCACATGTATAAAATTTCCATGTGAATTTAACAGAACCCACAATTTTCAAAAAAAAATTTTTCTCTTAATTCTGTTTTAAAATCAATTTCACTACATCATTGAGGTGGACACAATATGACTTTAAATACTGAGCTGTGTGTATTTTCATTTTAAAAAATTGGGCAATTTATGTATCCCTGAGGATATTTTTCAGACCTCTAGCTATTTTTTCCTTTAGTAAAAAAGCTAATATATAACTGTAACTTTGAAATTTTTAACCAAATCAAATAGTTCGTAAATAGACACTTGCTACTATATACATTTTATCTCCACATTTATTGGAAACTTCACATTGCAGGTCTTCCCAGCCAAAGGGGGTATAGTTTAATAAACAAAGAAAGACTACAAAGCTTTTGTAGTGAGCAAGCTATTTCAAACAGATCAAGCAAATGTTTCCACCAACCTGTTGCTTTGTCTCCATTCTTCTCCACCCAGAAGTGCAGCATGGCCAAGGCCTGGTCACCGACTGTCTTGTAGTCATTCTTGATGTGGTTGATGTCAGAGATGGAGATGTGCAGCTGCTGAGCTAGGACCACCCAATCTCCCTGGACCAGGTCAGCGATGTCAGTCAGTTTCAGCTCTGCTCGGTTCACGCTATCTTGGATCACTGGGTGAACAGATGCATACACTAAATTAATTTGCAGCCCCACAAATTTTTTGAGTCAAAACAAAAAATAAAAAAAACCTCATATCAATTCGCTCATATCCTCACACGACAATCTCTCTCTGATCTCGAGGCTTTGTTTGTGATCCTAATTCATTGGCTAACATTGATGGCTTAAAGTGCAAGGTTCTCAGCAAAAAAAAAAAAAGAAAAAAAAGAAAATATTGCCTATTGAACGTAACACTAGCAACAATATGGTTTGTGCTCCGATATTTCAAATATTGTTCACAAAGAAAATATTTCTGTGTCTCCTCCTTGTACATACTTTGTATCTTAATCCAATTTTGTTCAGAACAAAACTTAACTGCGTCAAAAATGTTTTTATTGGACAAATTGGCTATCAATCTTCTTGAGAGATTAATTTGAGTTCAGTCATCTTAACTAAAGGCCAAAGTTGATAGATTTCTACACATAGCGGAATTCATTACTTAGATTGTCACTATGATTAATGATCATGATGACACGCTCAGTTCCCTACCAAGCAATTCAGCAACCACTGACCTCTTACACAATGCATAACCTCTGACACTGAGGATGTTAGATTTAATTGAACATAAAAAATGAGTTCAGTCTAAGTAGATATAGGTGAAATCACTTTTAGGACCTGTGAATATATGCAGCAAGTTGCAAATGTATCTATGTATTCATTGTAGATAATTCCACTTTATTGAGCAGAATATTTCATTATTGTTCTTTAAGTGACTAAAAAGCCTTCAGACTTATACCAGAATCCGTCCAGATTACCATGGTTAAAAATAATTAGATTAAACTGTGCAACATACATTGATATGGCTGGTACATTTACAAACAAGTATTGTGGTGGGCTTGTGTATTTATTGAAAAATGCTTAATAGGCAGAGGTGAGAATCTTAACAGAAAGTCCACTCACCAAGGCCTTTGCCACGCAAAAAGTCATGCCGATTGCGAATGTCAGCAGCCTTGTCTGCATCCATCTCCATTGAGTCAGACTAAATATAGGAGTAAACAAATCAACTTATATACTTGGATTGGTCAGAATCAATGACATCAGAACTTACAACACTTCTAATTAAAATTTTTTTAAAAAACTTTTTTTGGGTGCACAGCTTAGGAAAAGAGTAATGAATCAAGGGATCCACAATTTAGAATGAAAATTAGCAAGTCCAATAATGACTTAATTGATCTCTTTCATTACCTTAATACTGAAGAGGATGATTTTTCAGAGAGGAGCTTGATCATTGTAATGAAATAAAGGGCTTCTTAAGAACTGTTTTTTACACAGCTTTTCAATATGTTTTGTATAGAAAAAAAAACAAAAAACAAAAAGCAATTAAACTACTAATACTTCATTTCTTGTAAATTCAATATTTCCAAATGACTGGAAAACAAGGACGCTCTTAAAAATAAATTACTTATCAAACCAATATCACAGTTCAGAGAGTTAAGCATTGACAACATGCTTAAATCTGATTCTACCTACCATGTCAGGAAGACGGATGTTGAGGTTGCAGATTGGAGTCTGAGGAGCTTCACCGCGAGCAACCTTGGGTTCCTTCATGAAGGCCACTCTTGCACTAGGCTCCTGGTCCTGGGGAAGATACATTAGCACGTAGCACAAAATGATATTAGTGTGAAATAAGAAGTTGAGATTTCTTTAGTCGTTCAACCACTGCTACAGAGTTATGATGAATCATAAATATGTAAAGCAATGTTCAAATAAAAGAGAAAAAAAAATGATTTAGACTCCTTTTTCGATTGGTCTGAACTTTTTATTTTTTTAAAGGCATCATGAAATAAATAACCATCTTGTGGTGTTTGGACAATGATAAAGACTAACCCATGACGAATGTATACATCCGAGGTTGTGGAGAGAGCTCACCACAGAGACGTTGAGGAGACCAAGAGCTTACTTTCTCAAGTCAGACTTATATCTTGACACAGTCGGATGATACTTTAATAATTTGATAAAACCAGAAAACCCAAAGGTTCAAACTGTGTTTCTTATTAATTGGATAAGTGCTACACTGGTGACCCCGACGTGATAGTTGATCTGGATTTTTTTTTTTAGATCTAGTGTTAAGCCTCCGACAGTTCAATTCATTATGTCTATCGAGACAGTAGCACTTAAACTTCCAACTTTTTGGACGACGTGCCCGCTGGCATGGTTCGCGCAAACCGAAGCACAGTTTGCCTTACGCAACCTATCATCTGATGACACGAGATACTTTCATGTTGTAGCTGCTCTAGACTCACAAACAGTAACTAGAGCTTTGTCAGTGATCGCCTCTCCACCTCTAACCAACAAATATGAGACCCTTAAATCATTTTTATGTTCGGCTTTCGGGCTTTCAGAAACAGAAAGGGCTAATACGTTATTAGACCTTAGCGGGTTAGGCGATAGAAAGCCCTCAGAACTCATGGACTCAATGCTTGCTCTCTTAGGGGACCATAAACCTTGTTTTATTTTTAAACAGATATTTTTTCGACAATTACCGGAAAAAGTTCGTGTCCCCCTAGCAAACTCACCAAAAACAGATTTAAGAATGTTGTCACTTGAAGCAGACAGAATTCTGGCCTCACTCAGTCTAGAGTGTAATTTGAGCGAATCGTCTGAGGTGAGCACAGTTTGCTGGTTTCACAGACGGTATGGGTAGAAAGCACAACGCTGTAACCGCACCTGCAAACACTATTCAAGTTTTACACATAATCACATGCAGAGAAACGCTAAAGGGCTACATTGTGGCGTTTCAACTTCAGAGAACCACAAACATACGCAGCATTTTGTCACAGACAGCATTTCTAAAAGATGCTTTCTAGTTGACACAGGAGCCCAAGTTTCTGTTACTCCAGCGTCTAAACTAGACAAGAAAACAGGATCCAGAGGACCTCCTTTACAAGCTGCCAACGGTTCTACCATAACGACTTATGGTACTCGCGTCGTTTGTCTTCGTTTTGGTCAACACAATTTCCAAGCTCGGTTCATCCCAGCAGATGTCAGCCGCCCGCTCCTTGGCGCTGATTTTTTACGAACACACAACTTGCTTGTCGACATGAGGAACCGTCGCTTGATAGAAGCAGACACATTTTCAGGCATTCCCTGCTATCGCAGTACAGTTATGCCAACCAACCTCGTGCTTGTCGAGCCTTCAAGTAATAAGTTCCGAAAGCTCTAAAATGAATTCCCGGATCTGCTGAAACCAACATTTTCAACTGCGGAGGTTAAACATGGTGTACATCACTTCATCCCAACTAAAGACCGTCCTCTCTTCGCCCGAGCTCGTCACCTTGCTCCAGACAGACTAGCAATAGCCAAAAAGGAGTTTTCTGAGATGGACAAGATGGGCATTATTAGGAAATCAAGCAGCCCGTGGGCATCTCCTCTCCATATGGTATCCAAACCAAACGGTAGCTGACGCCCATGCGGCGACTACAGAAAATTAAACGATGTCACCGCGCCAGATCGGTACCCCATTCCCCATATCCATGACTTCTCATCCCACCTTAAAGGAAAGACTATCTTCTCGAAAATCGACTAGTTCGTGGCTATCATCAGATTCCAGTCGCCCCTGAAGACATTCCTAAGACAGCTCTAAAAGCCCGTCTCACCGGTCCAAATTGGGTAGAAGAACTACCTTGGGTACTTCTCGGGCTCAGAACTACACCAAAAGAAGACTTAGGTTATTCCTCAACAGAGCTTGTTTACAGTGAGCCTTTGATAATCCCAGGTGAACTAGTTCCACTTAAATCTGCAAAATCTATGGATGACTTACTGCTGAATTTCAGACTGAACATCCCGCTTTATGCACCTCGTCCGGCCTCCCATCACACTTCTGCTAGACCCTACCTGTCCCCATCTTTGTTAGCCGCAAAACGTGTACGTCCGACGAGATGGCACTAAAGGGCCGTTACAGAGGCCTTATTCGGGTCCTTACGCAGTTCTGACTCCAGGGGACAAAACTTTCCTCATAGACATTGGTAGTCACGCTGAACGAATCTCAGTCGATCGCATCAAGCCAGCGTTTTTCAATCCATTGCAACCAGTCATACTGGCTAAACCTCCTCCACGTGGTCGCCCTCCAGCCAAACAGAGTCATCCCTCACGCAGTCATCTATCAGACTCAAGCACCGCCTCTAAGCCTCAGCAAGCTTTGTCGCGCCCTGCTGTTCAGGCGTCTTTGTGTACAGGTCGCACTATTCGACCGCCTATGCGATACCAGTGACACAGTGTCAGTCTTTGGGGGGGCCTGTGTGGCATTTGGACAATGATAAAGACTAACCCGTGATGAATGTGTACATCCGAGGTTGTGGAGAGAGCTCACCACAGAGACGTTGAGGAGACCAAGAGCTTACTTTCTCAGTTCAGACTTATATCTCGACACAGTCGGATGATACTTTAATAATTTAATAAAACCAGAAAACCCAAAGGTTCAAACTGTGTTTCTTATTAATTGGATAAGTGCTACAATCTATCAGTAACTGGCATGCAACCCATCATAGAATTGGCTCTAAAAGATTGTAGGTGGAGATTCAAGGGTATGCTGTAAGAAACATTGCAGATGTGGGATTTACCAATTTCATTGACCTAGTTAAGAAATGACTCACTTCATCTTTTGATGGTGCATATATAATTGATCTATGTCAATGATTTTTTTTGCAGATGAGGGGAAGGCAAAATCCGGGATCTGCCAAAAATGTACCAGAGCCCTGTGGTGGGAATATTTGCAGTAACTTCTTTCTTTGCAACCAGGGTGCATAAGTTTACCTGATCTCTGATTTTAACAGTGCATGGCAGGCGGTTTTCACGGAAGGCTCGGAAGTTCACATGCAGTTGGTCACCAGACTTAGTCACTGGTATCAGATTGCCTGCCATCTCGACGAACTGGGGCCGACCCTCTAGCACCTGCAACACAAACAAACAGAAGTAATCAGCAAAGTTGAGCCAGGGATATATATATATATATATTGAGAGAGAGAGAGAGAGAGAGAGAGAGAGAGAGAGAGAGAGAGAGAGAGAGAGAGAGAGAGAGAGAGAGAGAGAGAGAGAGAGAGAGAGAGAGAGAGAGAGAGAGAGAGAGAGAGAGAGAGAGAGAGAGAGTCTGTTTCAGATATATATATATGTAGACAAACTATGCTATATTTCATTATTCCAAGTGAAAAGTAAAGGAAATTGACCTTCTTTTTGGAAAAATGAAAATAACAAAAAAGAAAAAAAAGTACCAAACATAAAGCAAATTTTCCAAAAAAATAAAATGACATTAGATAAGCTCCTAAGTCACCAAACTCACCTCTATGTCTCTGGATCTGGCCACCTCGTAGAACTTCTCCTGTTTCTCAAGAGTCTTGTCATCCTTGTCGTCTGTCATGCAGAAGATCCTGAGCTTGCCTTCCTCCTGGGCATCGCGCTTGGCAAACACCACAAATTTAGCCATGTAGGGAACAGTCACCGCCTCCTGGTAGAGCACCTGGGCCATCTGGGCTGCCTCAGACACGTTCTGGCAGTCGATCAGCCAGAACCTACAGCATCACACAGTTGTTAAGTTAGGAGTTTCAACAAATTTTTACATTAAAAAAGGTTAATTCATGTCATATATCAGCCACATATCTTTTTACTAGTCATCTTTTAATACAATCTCATCATGAACTACAAACAAGAAGGATGGGAATCGATTGAAATTTAAGCAAGAGATATTGCATCTGCTTCTCCCTACTAACTGGAGAGAAATTTGAAATTTAATAAAGCATGTTTGGTTCCAAAACATATGCAACTGCTGAATATTTAATTTTTTTTAATTGCTCTAATGAGCAATTGATCAATCCTACAATATGGCGTGCTACTTACCTGGCAGAGATACTGGTGGTGAATGACACACAGTCATCTACAAGTGTCATCGGTTTAGTCTCTGTAACATCCTCCCATTTGGCTGGGTTTGGATTCTCTGCAGGTAAAAAAAAATGGCAAAGAATTAAAGGTGTGATAACAGCTCTCTCACAATTGTTTCAAACTTTTAAAAACATTTTTTCCTCTTTTCCTTGCTTTCAAGTTCAAAGTAAGGTAACTTCAAAGTTCATGATGAAATATGATTAAGCCTTGAAACATTCTAAAAATTTAATATCTATGGTTCATTATAAAACAGTGGTATGACAGTCAAAGAATCCATTTGTAGTGGTAGTTAGTCCACCTTTCCAGAAAAAAAAGAGGTTTCAAAGAGAAAATATATCTGAAAGTATATAACAACACATCACTCAAAAAAAGTCAGATATAGGAAGATCAAATGCTTATGTGTTCGAATTATGATGCTCAATTTTTTTTTATACTAAATCATCAACTATGTGTACAAATTCAAGATAATGGTACCAAATATTTACTTGTTGACTGCATATTTGAGGCATATGCCTACTAAAGACTAAAACCAAAGACTGAAAAAAATAAATAAAAGAAAGCTTGCTTGACAAAATAAATCAACGTTATATGCAAAAGATATTTATAAACTATGCTGACTTGCAAGCATTTTGTATGCTGTGCATAGAGTGAGAGGAAAAATGCATGAGTATTGGCCAAACAAGATCACTAACTGCAAATCAAAAACACTACAGAGCATTTATCAAACAGTGAATGAATGTGCAAGCAAAGTTAATTTTCCAAGATAGTAATGATTGCCATAAGAGAAAAGGAAAAGACTGTGAAGTCACTAAACATTTATTTTTGTTGTTTTTTTTTAAACAAATTTCAAATGCTACAAGAAGGCTACATAGTCAGTGCAGAAACATAGTTTCTATAACCATCTTTTATCATTTTTGCTTAAAAAAAAAATATTACAAAAACAGAAGTTTTGTTCTTATTTTTCATTTACAGAGTAAATTTTGAAATGCAGTTGAATATCAGATTTTTTAAATAATATGTATTTGTGCTTTTCAACCAAGTACAGGATAATCTCTTTTTTTCTTTCATTCTTATCAACAAATCATTATGTTTCAAAAGCATTAAACTGTCTAATACGGTATCTTAAAGATTGGATATATTATTCAGACCTACAAACAAGTAAAATAGGCATTCCGATTAAGAAGAATTGAAAAAATGACATGCTTTTCTATGGAGACGCGAAAATTTTATTTGTGTTGGTCTGCTGCAGCTAAATCTAGAGTTCAAGATTTGTGGCGTTCAATGCTGACTAAAAAAAAATTGACATAAATGAACTTCCATCACAAAAATAAAAGTTCTTTTACTGAAAATCAAGCTGTTTAAGGATCATTCTAAAAGCTCACTACATGGCTATAAATTCCCACAAAAGTGATACCAATCGCAATGTCTTGAGAGGATTCAATTTATTTGCACATATATGATGATAAGTCTTTCAAAGGGTCTGTATATGGAATGGGATTTTGAAAGTTTTCTTACTATTCATTTTGGATTTGCTTTCTTTCTTGGCTTTCTTATAGGCCTACAGTATTAAATTTCATTCAAATTGTAGACTACAAATATGTTACGTCTATGAAGAAATATGGTAACAAATGTAATTATAATAACAGCAATAACAAAATATTATTATTTACAGTCCCATAATTGCAACTTTATTATAATTGTCTATATCTATGGTCCATTGTAAGATGACCATAAAATAAATGAACTATCAGTAATATCAAGCAAAACCTTCAGAATTAAGACTCTGTATCCTAGCAGTGACCTCTTTTTTTTCTCTTTCAAATATTTATGCTAATAAAAAAAAAAAGATTGAAAATACACAAAGCTTTCCTAAAATGAATCTCTTTGATTTTGAGCCTCCAAGAAATGACAAAGGGTAGTTATAATAACAACCGATGATGACAAACAACAAAATTGAGAAAGGACTGATGACAACATCAAAAAACATTGAAATATTTGAAAAATATTGAAAAAAAATTATGATAGAAAGCTTTCCTTTCATCAGCCATTCAAAACTGACTGACAAGAAAACCCATGTGTGAAAAACTCTAAAAATAAAACATGTTTTCTTCATTTTTCCAAAAAGATCATTAATACTTTAAGTATTTATTTGCTTCTTTTTTAAAGGTTAACCTTGTTTACAATGAAACCTGAATTTTGAGACATTCAACATGCTACTACAACAAATGGTTTGGACAAGCCTGAAATAAGTTCATACATTTTCATTTATCCACAATTTTATTCTGGTTTACATCAAACATTTGCCCTGCCATAATAAAACAATGTTTAGTATTTACACAAATAAAATTCAAATAAACGTTTGCCATAATTTTAACAAAAATTTCTATTCATTTTAACGCTACAGTTTTGAATTTAATGAAACAGAATTTTGATGCTTCAATTAGACAGAAATATTGGTTGCTTGCTTGAAAAGCTAAGTTTGAAAAAAAAAAGATTCTATGTGGAATAGGGTGTACACATTATACAGCTGAAAGAGTTTTTGCAATAAACAAGACAGGACTAAACACTTCTACGATAGTACAAAACAGGAAGTTGATTGACTTCTTTTTTTACCTCGACTTTGGGAGTTGTTGCCTATAAGCAGCCAAGGGAAGGGGAAGGCAAGGAAGAAAGAGAAAGAAAGCAAGACATAAGAACTGGGATTCAGTCGTTCATCAAGAGGAACAACAACGACTTACACAGCAAACAATGGGGTCATGAAGGCCAGAATTGTAAAAGACCATCTCATATTGGAATTCCGTTAAAGATGACAATATTCAAACGTTATAAATTGTGTGGGGTCAAAAATGTGTGTCACATGGAAGGGTTATATATCAACAGTGAAATTTTGAAAATGATCAGTTATTTAAATAAAAATTAATATTTTTACATTTTCTAGTAAAATGCTTTGTCCAATGCAGATTTCATTAACATTCATAACTGGTAATAAGTAAACGCAATAAAATAAGAACGCTAAAACTGGATAATTTTAAGAAAAGGCATAAACATCTTGAGATGTACATCGAGAAATTTTGTGACTATTAATTTGGCTTTCTTTGAACATAATCATGCCATGTTTTGCATCCATAACAAGAAGTTGCTTTGAATTAATTACGTTTGGCATTGCTGTCTTCATTCTTTAAAGATTACAAGCCTAGACGAATTCTTATTATACTTTTTGGAGAAAATACAAAAAGCAGTAAAACCTATATAGATAGTTGTTCTCTTATTCCTAACCACTTACTCCTATTCTTTTCTTTCACCAGGATTACAACCCACCTTTTAACATTTAACAACAAACATCTTTTAAATATTATATGTAATAATAACAAAGTTTGTATGATAGAATTCAAAATCTTATTTTATCTTTCTTTAAATTATAATGACATAGATTATACTTAGAATCAAAGCGGTTATGTCAAAGAGAGAAAACTATTAATGATTCTACTAGCCCTATAATCTGTAGCTGATTATTCTATGCTTGATCCTGGTTTGATCAAACATGTCTCCCACCCTTAAAAAAATACAATGATTTAAAAAATGGTGGAGACTACAACATCAATGCGGGTAAGGACAAACAGCAGTTAATGCAAAATTATTTTCCTCATTTGCATTTTAGTTCACTTTTCTTTTACTTCCAGTAAAAGTTTAGCTGCTTTTGAAAAGTTTGGAAAATTTCCAAAAGTGATTTTAAAAAAAACAAAACAAAGAAAAAAAACTGCCCTTTCCCCCCATATCTATGATAAACTGTTCTTTCATTTTGTTTGAAAGAAAAAGCTCAGAGAGACGGCCAAGTCCCTACTCACAGAATAACACTTTACATGTGCATGCAAAATATCACACACATAAACATGGCTCGTTAGGAGTGGGGACAAAAGTGGAATGGCATAGTAGGGAGGGAAGCAAGGTATTCACATTCATCTTGTTTTGCCCTCCAAAAAAATCCAAATTAAATGAAATAATATAGTTTTAGACAATTTAAGCTGATATGATATCAGTGTTGAAACATGGAAAAAATATTGTAAACATATTAAAATAAAATGAGTTACAGATTGTTATGTTTTAGTAATTATAATAAATACATCTTTCTTAAAGCTTGCTGAGTTAGAGAGAAGTTATTGCAAGAATTCACATCAAAACGAGGAGAATTTGCTCAGGGACCTGGAATCAGAAGCATTGTGACCATAGATAAGGAGAAAACAAAAGGTTGAAACCTGAAATTACATTCAGAAATCATTGCTTCACAAAATAAAAACAAAAGGGGTGATTAATTTGACACAGACTGGAGAAAATCAAAATGATAGGAAAATTTTGGAAGAGAACATAAGGGTTATGAATAAAGGGTACTTTAGAAAAAAAGATTTATTACATTAAAGCAACAATGAAAGCTTGAGGCATGGTCATATGACTTAAAGCATGAATAATGCTAATTTTTAAACTGAAGAAAAAGATAAAAGAATTAAAAGTACAGATGGAAGCTTAGCTAGCAGAAACCAAAAGTAATCTGCATGACCAAAATCCTACCTATAATTTTATAAAGACCTAGCATATATACCTAAAAAATTGGACCTATTTTTATCTTACCGCAAAAGAGCTGATAATTGAGAAAGTGCATGTCTTGAAACCTTACCTGTCAAGCTGAAGAGCAGACGCAGTGTGGGTCGGTCTCCGCCATACTGGTTGATCATGCCCTTCTGAGCAGCACGGGGCACTGGAATAGTCAGGGTGATTGGCTTGTGGAACTTGCGACGCCGCGGCTCGATTGTTACAATAGGAGATGCCGCCACACGGTTCCCTAGAAGCTTGGCTACTAACTCTGGTGCAATGGGTTGTGCCTGAACACACAGACGCAGCGTTGTGTATCAAGTACAACAATTTTGGGGGGAGGAGTGTGTAAAAAGGAGGGATTGGGAAAGAAATGAACAGAAAAATAAGTAGGGTTTAGATGGGGAATTATGAAAGGAGAGAGCCAGAACCAGAGAGAGAGAGAAAGAGAGAGAGAGAGAGAGAGAGAGAGAGAGAGAGAGAGAGAGAGAGAGAGAGAGAGAGAGAGAGAGAGAGATACAGATAGGCAAACGGACAGCAGCAAAAATCTTGAAATAACAAGACCTTGGATTTCTTCACCTCTCTGTGCTCTCTATGTTATGTCAAACTGAAAAAAATGAATAAAAAGTTCTGAATCTGGTGAACGGGCATATTTTTCATTTTTTCAATTTTCTGCTAAAAGCTGAAATAATTATTTACAAACTGTACAGTAAAATTGCCACTTGTAAAAAAGTACACTTTTTGTTTCTTATATGATTAGACTACAGTATCTTTTGTAGTTCTAAAGACTAAATTGTCTTCTGTGTTTGTAATTTTCAGGAAGTTGTCATTTCAATTATTTCAGTGTTCTTGGCAATGAGTAATAGAATGATTTTTACAATTTTCATATGTTTTATATCAGAGGAAAAAACATCAAAATGTTCCATGGGTCACACCCCATAATCAGGAAGAAACTGTCTACGTAATTCATATTGATTTGTAAATCAAGCCTCCAAAAAAAAAAAAAGGCTCAATGATGCAATGATAGCTCTTTCAGATTAGACATATATTTCAATTTAAAAATATACAAAAATATAAACCCTTTTTTATTTGAGAAAAAAAAACGCTTATTTAAATTTTGAAAATTTTATTTTTCTACATATCAGTTCAGAAATAACTGCATTTTTCTTGACTTTAAAAGTTTTTAATTTCTTTTTTTTTTTTTTTGATAGCCCCTTCAGTTTTTTAACTTCCTCTTTCTCTATATTTGTTGTCTGCCTTGTGACTTCCTCTTAATGTAAACTTATTATCCGCTTATTGTGTTGTTGAAAAGTTCTCTACCTCACATGCAATCTAATCTTTGCTTTCTAGCTATCAAAGTTGTGGGAAAGAAGATGCAACTCCCCTGTTTCAAATTATAGAAGAATCAACAACTTGAAAAAGATCAAGAGCAAACACCGAATTGTAGTGCTAATATTTATTTAATCATCTTTGACCATCGGGGAAGGTAACACTCACAGAATAGACAAGTTATGGAAATAAGGGGTAGACACAAGGACAGCAATGACATGACACTAAACTCAATCCAAAACTACAGTGCATGTAGAGACTTGGGCCGTTTAAAAACTTCAAAATCAGAAAGAGCACAGAGAGAAAAGAGAGAAATGTTTTTCTCTTTTGCTTGTCAGACGATTTTGGCGCTATCTTGTCCGAGATTCTCTGAGCAAATCCAATATAGCGCAATAGACAATTTCAGAACAAAAACAAAAGACATGGACCCATGCTACAACAATTCTTGTCTAAATTAAAAGATCTTTTTTTTTGGTTTGAAAAAAAAAGTACAAATAAAAACAACAGCTAAAATCAAAAGGATGACTACCACAACGATGGCAATGACAGTGACAATGATGAAGAGACATCGATGAAATTGAGACCAAAATGATGAGGATGATGATTGTTATAAATAGTGCTCCAAAAACAACTTTTGAGATCAAAGGAGTTCATCAATTTCAATAGTATTATGGCTTTTTCTTATTTTATTTTTCCTTCATTCCTAAAATATTCTCCTTTCCAACATTTTCTTCAAAATACAGTTGTGAAGACAGCAGGTTTGACCTAAAATAGCCAACTTCCTGCGCTACATGTCTTCAAATTTTACCCGCTTGGCCTTACGCCCTTTTGGAGGCTAGAGAAAGAAAAGGGAAATTGGGCCAGGATTTAGAGTTATTAGTTAATGCAACCGAAATGCAAAAAATGAGAGCCTTCAATGTGTAAAACAAAATCGGAATTTTTTTTATAAATTAAGACGAACAAAATGTTGCTTGCACTTTGCAAAATACTATCAAGAGTTGAAATGGTTTCCAAAACAGACTTCTAAAAAAATCTATGAGTTTCTGAAGCAAACTGATTAAAACAATGGTGCGGGTTGTTTTTTTTTTTGCATTGAGAGCACAGATTTGATAATAAAATTCACATATGACTCTACATTTTACTATTTTTAAGAGTGAAGCAGACATAATGAAAATTGTAGATGTAAATTGAGAGTTAGATATTGAATTTTACTCAGTTCCTCCCCCCCCCTACCAAAAAAAAAAATTAATTAAATAATAATAATAATAATAACAATAATAATAATAATAATAATAATAATAATAATAATAATAATAATAATAATAATAATAATAATAATAATAATAATAATAATAAGGAGCATCGAACTTCAAAGCGATTTCATTTCTCATGTCTGGTTTACATTTTTCAATATTTTAAATTTAAGGATCCTCTTTGGCATCATAATGAAATTTGATTTATTAAGAACTGAGCTTGAAAAATATTTAAAAGTCTTAGAGCCTTTGGAGAGAGAGAGACGGGAAAAAAAAAGAGAACAAGCAGTTTTTTTCTTCATATAGAGAAGAAGAAAAATATTTTATCGTATTACTATTAAAACTAGCAATCCAATGCTGGAGTGTGCATTGAATTTTAAAATTCATTTCTTGATAACACATAAGTAGATCTGCTTTCATTGAATGAGTCATTGCCCTAGAATATATTTCAGTCATCCCCCTTTCTAAAATACCAAAACAATCTAGACTATCTTCCTTTCCCTGGCACCTGGTGGGAACTTCTTCAGAACTTATAACTGATTTCCTCCTACCCCCTCTCTTCCTAGTACCAGTACTTAAAAAAGAGCTCTGGGAAAAAACCTTAAAACAAACTTGATCTTTATGAAAGATTCTGACAGTTGCTGCAGGAAGTGTGTAGACAGTGTGTGTGTCACAAAATTGAAGTGAGCAGAGTTTTCTTTCAGTTTAATTTAAAGGGAAGAAGTATTTAAGCCTCATGTTATTCTCATTTATCCTTTTTTTTTTTTTTAATCCTGAACTCAAAATGTCATTATTACATTGATTCTAAACGCTGGTTACTATATTCATATTTGTATAAGCTAGAGTTTATCAGGACATTAGTCTTATTAATAATTTATCTTTGATTTGACAGAGGCATTCATCTAATATATTTTGAATGAATCTTAATAATAAGAGATTGCACATGTTCCTCAATGTACTTCTAAAAATAAGCTCTTTTAACATAAATATAGAAATAACATTTATGAGACTTTTATATGATGGAGTGCAATTCAACTTTCACTTGATATATATATATATATATATATGAATTATCTAGCCTTAGCCATCTTGAAAATTTTTTTTTTCTTCTTGTGTGAGTAATGAGTTAAGCAATGATGAATAAGTGCACACAAAAAAACAAAACAGAGGGAAACTGACGATGCAGCTCACCTGAAGACCAATCGGAATGGGCCTAATGAGTGTGCCCTCTGGAAGTACAGCCTGCACCTGGGGCACAACATTGGAGGACAGCACACCACCTTCCATGCCAATCACGGTACTCTCCTGCTTGACACGTGTCACGCGTGACACTAGTGCAAAGTACATGGGCAGGTCAGAGGTCAGGATGCGCTTGATGCGCTTGGTGGACAGGTCCTCCTCACTGTCTAGTTCTAAACACATGACAGCAGCCAAAAAATAATAAATTATAAATCAATATTTCAAATAGAGTATTCATTGTAGGCTAAAAAAAAAAAAAGCGCACGTAATTAAAATATATCTGCATTATTTTCTCTCACTGAAAAAGGATATTGATAAGAAACAAAAGGGTTTGCACATATATTTTCCTTCAATTCAGTGCACTGAATAGAGGATAGAAATTTGAAAAAATAGGGTGGAAAATAAAAGGGTGTTACAAAACATCTACATTTATACCTTATTCAGTTACTATGTCCCTCACTTATAATTATGTGAATATCCCTTTAAAAGCACTTGGTTTCAATCAAAAAATTCATACTCTCCCACTAACTAGTGATACTATCGCTTTCAACAGATGAGATTTGATCATATTGAGTAAAGAAGACAAAAAACATGACTAAAAAAGGTACATTGAGGCAAGTCGGAAAAAAGTAGGTATGTTGAGGCATTGTGGCCAGTACAGAATTAAAGATGCCCGATATACTCAAGAGCAAACAAAAACTGAAAACTGAAGATAATAATGAATTATGATATTGATGATAATAATAATAATAACAACAACAACAACAACAATAATAATAATAATAATAATAATAATAATAATTATAAATAAATAAATAAATAAATATCAAAGATAACACACAAAAGCTAATGACTTGACTATGAGACAGTGATATAAGATTGCTTGTTGTATCACAACAAAGGGTCAGAAAAGGAACCATGCTAAGAAAAAAGGAGTTTTCTGTTTAACTCATTGTGTGCCAATCGTCGATATAGTGAGCCGCAGCTGTGTCAATCGACGATGTATCGTCGATATAAGAACCAATGTTTGTTTCGCCATTGGTAGCCCGGCCATGAAACTTTTTAAGTTTCCTATGAGAGATAACTCTAAATATATAATAAGTCATAGTTACACAAAAATAAGCCAAACTGGAACCCAATTTCCAATGCATCCTCTAAAGACAATATGCACAGTAAAAATGGCCTGGCACAACCGTGGAAAACGCTCTGGCACACAATGAGTTAATGAGAATTGCACTTATATAATGAAGCAATACTGGTTATAGTGCTGTCTTCTCTGATTCTATAATATGATGATGTTAAGACTTTCAAGTGTGGCAAACTTTAAAAAAACATACCAAGCAGATAAACTTGGGATATACAATTTGTCAAGTTTTTAAATGTGCAGCAAAGGTGAATTGAAAGCAGTTAGAAATCAGAGAATAGCCTTTTCATCCTTCTTATGCAACAGCTTTTGTTTAAGGTTGAGTTTGGAGTATCATTGAAATAAAAAATATATAGACACACATATAAAAATAGACATCAAAAGGAAAATAAACAACATGCCAGTGTGCAAGAGACATTGAAATAATCTACTTATACTTTAATATCCAGTTTCTGTACGTTTTCATTAAATGAAAATATCAAGAGCTGTGGGTTTATCCCATCATATCTAAATAGGCCATTTCATTTTAGTTTCGATTTATCAGCTCAGCAACCTTTGGAGCCCATAAAAAAATCCAACCCCATCTTCTCTAGTGCAATACTACCAAACAAATTTACTTAATCCAAGGGGAAAAGTCAGCAAATTTCAGATCAGTCTATTTCAAAAGGCTTTTTTCCAGCATATCTTAGTTTTAAAAAAAAAATGACAAAAGACTGGTCAATACATTATTGTGAGTTGAGATTTGTGTAACTTCTACTTTCTTTACACTGTTTCCTGTAAAAGATTGGCCTTTCAACACACCTGAACAATGACATATTCCTTTGCTATAGATCTGAGCAAAATTGTTTCAAAAGAAATTGCAATGAAATTGTGGGCTTGGGGAGGCAATGGAATGGCAAGCCACATAAAGCAAACAAAGCAAATCTTACAGTGAACAAAGGATATATAACAAGTACATAATAAACAATATCAACAGTACTTTCCTTTACAGGATATCAAACCCTAAAAAAAATCTTTGACATTTAAATCATTTGAAACAAATTATGTATAAACTTTTATCATTTAAGTTAAAAAAAAATATGTGTGTATATATATAAAATACCTGAATAAATTGATTTTTCTTCACCCTACAAAGATTAATTTCCCAATATTTTTCTTAGCAATTTAGCTCCTTATGTAAAATTAAGCAAATTAAAACAATATAACAAAAAAACAATGAGCCATTTCAATGATTAAAAATAGATCATAATCTTGTTTTAGAACCAGTCCAAATGTGTTGAATAGGGCAGTTTTGAATTTGGTACAACAAAACTTGAGAGTATAAAAATTTATGTGTGTCTACTTTATCTAAAGAATAAAAAAAAATTTCAATATCTGTTTCAAGCATTTTAACCATTTAGAACCTAATAAAACGAAATGTTTTAAATGCCAACCATTTAAAATGTGATATGAAAGGTATGAGAATCATTTGAACTGGATTGTGAGACATAATTATACGTAACAATGATAATCTTAAAGAGATGCCATCTTTAGTGGACAAACTTGGGGATATTAAGGGAAAAATATTTTCTGCTCAATTATTTAAAAAAAATTCGGAAGACCAACTCAAAACTATATTCGAAGATAAAAACATTTATAGACTGAAATTAAATCTAGGCAAGACTTGTTGCCCAACCAAATTTGCTTGACAAACAAGATCAAACACTTTCAGAAATAAAATATTGAAAGTTTCAGAATTGAGTCTCAGCCTGTTATTGATTGTATATGAAAGTGCTTGGATTTTAAATTACAAATCTTGGGTATGGTAGTGTGTAAGCAGAAAATTAAGCTGAGCCAATTTTCAACCATTTTCTTTTCATTTTTTTTTTAGTTTTTGTAAAGCAGGTGAATAAAGTTTCTAAAGTGTACCCAGGAAGTCTAGTTTGGATCAGTCGTGGTGTAATAAACTTTGGTAATTCTAGCTCTCCACTAGATGACCTAATGGTTTCAATCCCACCTTCTTCAATAGATCTTCTTTTTCAGATCATACAAAATGGCATCTCTAAGATGGTCAAGCAACAAACAAAAAAAGCCAAAGCATGCTCACTCCACAGACTGGCCACAGATGCCTGACTTCCACGAATACCAATGCCATTGGGCATGCTGGTGCTGCCACCTAGCCCGCCTTTCTCAGCGGCCCCACCTTCAGCACTGCTGCCCAGTGCCTCTGCCACTGCTTCTTCTGTGGCCTGCATAGGGTGCTCGTACCAGTCCTCCCCATTGTCGCTGCGCAGGACAACTACCTCCCGTTCTTTGCCACGCAGGCTAGCATAGTGGGGTACTTCTAGCAGAACAGGTCTGTGTTAACATGACAAGTTTGGATAATTAGTTTCCCCTTTATTCCATAGCTTGTCTAAAAGGGCTAAACACAATTCACTGCTTTGGTTTTTTTACATCAGAGACTTTCAAACAAATCACACAATTTCAGTTCCAAAAAGGTACGCCAGCTTCTCAGTTACGATCTAGTCTACTTCAGAATTAGGTTTTTTAAATTGGCACAAGAGAGGATATTCCAGTAAATATTCCAAATGGTGATTGCCTAGTGCATGTAATGTTATCTTGAGGAGTCGTATACTAATAATTAAGAATCATTTGCTCCTACGAATATTTCAAGTTACTCTTTTGCTCTTCACAATCATCTCTTCTTTTTACTATTGTTATAAGATAAAACTTAAAACCAGAGACAAATCTGATCATTAAAATACTCATGGTAACAAAAATCTAAAGACACTGACTATCAATACTGTACTGGTATGCTGTCCTTATATTTTTATATGTATTGAGGTAGGTATGATTGTTTGTGCCCATCTCTTTTTCACTATCTCCTCTAACCAAGCAGCTGAACTCACCCCAAGAACTTGGTGCCCACAGGTCCCATCTCCAGGACACGGGCTGCCAGTCCCTCCCCCTCCACAAGAGGCGGAGGTCTGAAGATCTTCTCCTTCTTCACCAGCCTGCAGGTAACTCTGGTAGGCATGCAGCACTTCCGCGGCGGCACAATAATCCTCACACTGGGATTGCGACATCCTCGCATGGCTCCACCACGGGCATCCACCATAAAGCTGATCAGGAAGCTGATGATGGGGGGCGGGGGGAGAGAATATTTTGTGAAAATTAAATGGATAGGTACAAGTGAATTTGATGAATGGCAGTAGAAGTCTTTGGGAAACAACATTAAAAAAATCATAATATTCATCTGTTTCATTTTTTAATATTTTTTAAGATCAGTTCATGGTGAGAAAAAAATGTCATAGCTGATTGGAATAGTTCATATAATACACAATAAGAATAATGTGAGGCATTACTCAAATTTGAAACAAACAGATACTATCTTAAATCCAAGTTCGATGAAAAATGCATTTTGTGGGGGCAAATATCGAACAAACGAATAAATACAAAAACAAAAATAAGCAAAGCAAAAATGTTTCAAATTACCGAGAGAAAAATAAAAAATGGGCTCAGAATTGTAACTGATACTGTATGAGTGGAAATGGTATAACATAAATAGTGAATAGAATCAAGAGGCAATGAATAGAATCAAATCAGCATTTTGATATGATAGTATGACAACAAAATATTGGCATAACAGCAAAAAAAAAACAAAAAAAAAACTAACAACTGAGGTGTTTCATCTGATTCTCTTTCTCTGTTTTGCAAAACTAGAGTATTTCAAATAAAACACCTCTCAGTGAAAAATCAGTTTTTTAAAAAAAAAAAGTCAAAAAGGGTTACAGAGCTTATGAGACAAAACATTTCTACAATATACAATCACACTAAATGAGAAATCATGCACAATCTACGTTTGGATAATGTGTTCTAGAAAAATGTTTAAATATCTGAATGATTGATTCAAGGTTTATAAATCTGGTTAAAATATGCACAGAAAAAAAAGAATTCCAGTTAGGTCCCCTCTATTTGTTTTTAAATTGTGTAGATGACCCATTGAGAGTTTGCATTGCTTCAAGTCAATTTGTGATATCATTTAGGTTAGTGAGGAGAGGAGGGGTAGAGAGAGAGAGAGAGAGAGAGAGAGAGAGAGAGAGAGAGAGAGAGAGAGAGAGAGAGAGAGAGAGAAGGAGAGGGCTGACATGTGATGAGGAAAATAAACTTAGTGGGCTCAAGGTTATAGCGGGCAGTTCTGAGTGAAGGGGCAATTAAGATCGTTGAAAATTGTCGTGCATTCTTCACTTTTCCTAGAAGCACTTCACGTCAGGCATGAACCAATAACATTAACACTCCGTTTCGTTCCCGAAAACAGAAAAATATAAAGTGAATGTATGTGCTTCATTAACAAGCGTGCTTTGCAGTCACTGGAGAAGAGCTAGTTTCTAGCTATGATCTTTTTGACGCGCCGGCCAACCTAAAAAAGCGTCAATAAAATGTGTCTCTTAGCAGCGACGAGGTGTGGCTAGCTCCTGCATGAAGTCTGTCAACCAAAAGTTTTAACTTGCCCAGCTTACTGTAACTTATTTCCCTTGCAAATAAATAATATGAGCTAGAAATCCCATCACCATTGCAAGTGTGCTGGCGGGTATAATCAAGCGGCTTCGTTTTAATGATAAGAACTCCCAGATAGTTCAATTGATGGCCAATGAATACTCTGCGACTTATCATCAACACTCAAACAAAACCCAAGGTCCAATTCTTGTTGATTTAACTAAATAAGAAAGTTATTAAAAATGTGTGTTTAAAAATAAATTTTATTTTTTTAAATAAAGCCAAGAAAAAAAAAATAATGTGTCCTGAGGCTCTACTTTTAGGTTTCATCAACACGTTGACATTGCCTGAAACCACTATCTTATCTGTAATGAATGTTTCTTACAAATTCTTTTTTTCCCCCAAGCGTTCCCATAATTGCACCTTTTCCTGACAATGCATTATTGAGCGGCTGAGCCGAAGATGTAAAACTTATCAGAGATATCACCTTGTCAAGGGAATAGCCTCCCTTCTGGCATACGAACTTATCTGCCTGATAAAAGTGAGAGATTGTAGACAACAGCACTTTGAATTGTGCTATGAAAGAAATCCCCTAGCATTTTAGAACTTAGCCCGAAAACAAGTTCTTGAAGCAGCTTCATGTTTAAATCTTAAGCGATTCATCCCCTCTGAATGACACTAGACCAAAATTGAGTCAGAAAAGTGAGATAGAATGAGGTGCATTTTATATTCAATCGTTGTTTTGAGGGAAATCGTTGAAATCATTAAGTCAAACAATATTGTTATATGTTGTCTGGAATCAGACTAATTATCTTGCACATAGAGCTGTGTGTGCGATCTGCCCAACAGCTTGCTGGTGAACCCTGACAGGGAAGGTAATGTTTTGTACAACCAACTTCACTTGACTCGGGCCCGTGTTAATAATCGTAAATTAACTTTACGACGATCATAAGCCAATGTTTAGTTTTGGTGTGGGGCTACCATGCCTTGCTAAGTTCCTACTCATCTATAAATAAATGTTTTAAAAAAAAAACGGCCACAAACAGATGAGTTCCGAAGGCGATGAGGTTATTCCTCAAGACATCACCTCACGACTAGAGGTAATTTACAAAGAAGACAAACATAAACACAGGATCTCTGACTGCTTGAAAATTTCTCTTAAAAAAAAAAACCTAGAATGCTGGCTGTTTAAGGAGCAGCACTATGTTTGTAAGCTCGTTTTAGATCTAGTCTAAAGGTGAGAGAGAGAGAGAGAGAGAGAGAGAGAGAGAGAGAGAGAGAGAGAGAGGGGGGGGGAAACAAAAGAAAATAAAATGTGAGGGTAGGAGAGAGAGAGAGAGAGAGAGAGAGAGAGAGAGAGAGAGAGAGAGAGAGAGACAGAGAGAGACAGAGAGACAGAGAGAGAGAGAGAGACAGAGAGAGAGAGAGAAAGAGAGAGAGAGAGAGAGAGAGAGAGAGAGAGAGAGAGAGAGAGAGAGAGAGAGAGAGAGAGAGAGAGAAAGAGAAGGGAGAAGAGGAAGAGA
This sequence comes from Elysia crispata, assembly GCA_033675545.1. Taxonomy (NCBI): domain Eukaryota; kingdom Metazoa; phylum Mollusca; class Gastropoda; family Plakobranchidae; genus Elysia; species Elysia crispata. The sequence goes on along the minus strand of JAWDGP010006345.1, from coordinate 651,931 downwards.
AACTAAGTAGAGTCTCAAGATGAATTCAATCACCTACAGCCAAACTTTTTGAGATAAAATGCACAAGAACAGTTAAATTCTGAAACTCCTTTGAAATAAATCCAATTAAAATACGTGAAAGAAATTAGGTTAGCAGGGTAGCCTTGTGGTCTCTCTTAATTCTTGCCAGGTCACACCCAAAGAACATAAACATACTCGCAACTTAAGCGCTTCTTCCTTTCTCCACCTGCCAAGGTTCAGCCTAATCACCAATCTTACTTCCTTTGTCCGTGATGTGTGTTATTAAAGTGTGTAAAGATGCAAAATGTACGGACGGTTGTCATATTCGACTTTCATAAAGTGTTGCATAGATAATGCGATAATTTGATCTCCATTAAACCGCCCAAAGACGAGTTTTATGTGAACAAAATTCTACGAGTACAGCTCGTGCAGGTGCCTTGCCCTTTGATGAACAAGGTTTTTTCTAAAATTAAGCTAAGAATTTTCAATTTAGACAGAATTTTTTTTAAAAAAATCTACTTTTCTGTTGAAAAGTTAACTCGACTTGATTTCTTTTCTTGATCTACCCAGAAACGCTAGTTCTATATTACAGGAGGCAAAGTCACCTAGGTAGAGAAGGGCACGAGTTGGGACTCCATGGTGTTCCAATGTATGCCAGCTTAGCAGGGTGGTGCCTAGTTCCCCTATGGAAACTCCACTAAAACCTTCAGGAAGACGGGAGAAGCTATTTGATTGCCTCTCCGAGTAATAAATATAATATATAAATGGATCTTGGGAGGGATTATCACATGTGGCGGGGATCAAATTTTTGACTGGAGATCGCAAACGGTTGCCACCTCGTATTAAATTGAATGTGGAAGTGCGTAATAATCATGGGTACTAACTTGGAGAAGCAGTATTCTCCAGTACTTTCTTGAAAAAAATTTTTTTTTTCTAATTTAATGTTGTGATATCGTGAAGACGTTACAATCTCAAAATATCGACGGTACTTCTTCATTTGACAAATCCAGAAACTGTAGCTAATTCCATTAATATTCTCTCATTTATAGGAGAATTCAAAAGGATTCTTCACTGAAACCTTTATCTTTTCCCTGGGCTGGAGACTGGCCCGGAGATATGATTCGATCCTGAGCTGTATTAAATAGAATAAAAGGTAAAATTCTACAAGAAGCGCACGTCGGCAAGCCCCGGTTTTTCCCTCATTTTACCTGGTATTTACGAGGATTATCGCATCTAAACGCATGCGATTAGGCTAAAAGCTGCATAAGTGTTCAGTTAAACTAAGTAGTAGACTTTTGGCCATTGCAATGACACTTGTATTTCTAGGCCGGTTGAGCTGAGTTGTGATTTTGTAGAATTAGAATAAAAAAAAAACAGCACTGAGTTACCGGCCGCAAAAATAAATGCGATCCCGACAAAGTGCACCGTTTCCTCTTAGTGGCAAGAGATGTGACCTGCTGTTCCAAACAAACCAATAAAGAGGCACGACCAGAACACGTTTAAACCTGCTAGGCAACTACAAAACTGCTGAGGTGGTTATGGTACGGCAAATAATGGAGACAGGTTGCCGATCTGAGTTCGTGCGAGCAACATGAAACAATGTGAGGCAGAAGAGCTGATAGGTCAGTCTAGAAAATGTGGCACTGATATCTCGGATGCCGCCCGTTCAGTCCTGGAAAATGCCGCCATGTAATTAGATTCCAGTGGCTAGGCTTCTGGTTCGGACTCTTTGAGAACTACAGACTAGAAAGTCTCTCAATCGTGTAAAGCGAATATAACCTTAAGTTACTTTAACAACTTTGATCAAAGAGGCAAATAACAGCTGTATAAGAAAGCGTTTTCAGAGAATTTTTACTTTCTCATAGACTGTTCTGTGTGTTGTTTTTTTTTCTCGATTGATTTCTTTTCTCTTCTTTTTTCTTTCGTTGAAAGACGGCTAGGGCTTTTGAATTTGGGTTACAAATAATTTAGAATCAAGTTTTAATTTAACGCATACATGGAGTCAAAAGGGAATGGAATTTTCCAGGATTGAGCTGATCTATACTTCAAGTTTTTGGTTTGGTTGCACATCAAGCAACAGGTATGTATAAAGAAACCTGACGCTAATACCAAAACTCACAAAAATGGCGAGTTGCAGCCAGATAAGGCGCAAATAGGAAACACTGTTTATTTCCTCAGCAAGATAATAGTAACGCGGACGTTTTCTAAAAAGCTTCTGGGTGTTGGATAGAAAGAGCAATGACTCCTATCTAGGCAGGAATAAGAGTCTGGGTTGAACTAGATCTATTATAGGTGGTGTCTGGCAGATAGAAGTGCGGTTTCCAAAATATTGGCATGCGGGTATTGCTGATTCAATCTTTCAGAACATATAATTTCAAGTGAGTTGTTTGTTTTTAAAATATATAGAATTACAACTCAATTCGATGTATTTTTCAAACAGACTATGATCTCTTTGGCACGATAAGAGAGAAAGGAAACGGTATATTCATTCTAGAATGCTCTGCATGTGGGACAGAAAAGCTAAATTCTCAAACAATAGTAGATTCGGACTGGAGAAAATCAAAGAGTGAGGTTTTTGTTACTTCAATAACCGATTGAATCACTTTAGCCATTATCAGTGGGTGCGGTTATACAAGCAAGAGCATCCGGTCCACGCCTCGCAACAGTCGGTTCTTCTTCCGATTCGAACAAGTTCACCTTTCCAATCTGAATAAGCCATGGTACAAGTTGGCTTGTACTCCCATTTATCAGTAACGGTTGGGAGTTGAGAACCAAGTTTTGAGGAAGTAGCTTTCCAAGAGATTTGACCTCACGACTTGACTCACAATAATGTGATACAGCAGCGTTGTTAACTTTTTATGGAAAAAACCAATTCGCATGACAGGACGTTCCGCAATCACTGATCCAACCGAGCACACTGCACAATACAAGCCTAAAGTCTTATCCTACAACTGAGAGAGAGATAGAGAGAGAGAGAGAGAGAGAGAGAGAGAGAGAGAGTAGAGAAACAGGCAAAGAGAGAGATTGAAGGGAGGGAGAGAGAAAGAAAGAAAGATGGGAGGGGAGAGAGAGAGAGAGAGAGAGAGAGAGAGAGAGAGAGAGAGAGAGAGTAAAGAGACAGGCAAAGAGAGAGAGATTGAAGGGAGAGAGAGAGAGAGAGAGAACGAAAGAAAGAGGGGAGGGGAGAGAGAGAGTAGAAATACAGGAAAAGAGAGAGAGTGAAGGGAGAGAGAGAGAGAGAGAGAGAGAGAGAGAGAGAGAGAGAGAGAGAGAGAGAAAGATGGTCGGGGAGAGAGGGAGAGAGAGAGAGAGAAAAAAAGAAAGATGGGAGGGGAGAGAGAGGGGGGGAGAGTAGAGAGATAGGCAAAAAGAGATGTTGAAGGGAGAGAGAGAACGAAAGAAAGAGGGGAGGGGAGAGAGAGAGAGAGAGAGAGAGAGAGGGAGAAAGAAAGATGGGAGGGGAGAGAGAGGGGGGGGAGAGTAGAGAGATAGGCAAAAAGAGATGTTGAAGGAAGAGAGAGAACGAAAGAAAGAGGGGAGGGGAGAGAGAGAGAGACAGAGAGAGAGGGTGGGGGGAGGGAGAGGGAGAGAGAGAGAGAGAGAGAGAGAGAGAGAGAGAGAGAGAGAGAGAGAGAGAGAGAGAGAGAGAGAGAGAGAGAGAGAGAGAGAGAGCATAAATCGGCACTTCAAAAGGTACTTTGATGGGGGAAACATGCGAAGGCTTCCGATCTTGAGCATCAAGCAACCCTGGCCTCGACAACAACACTTGAGCACGTAAATAGATTTAATGTGCAGATTATATCAGTGAGAGCCAGTCACACAGCGTAAGTTAAACATTTTTGGTTGGACAGTGCTGTCTTTAGTCTAGAAGGAAACAGCACTCCGTGTTGGCCCCGGTCCGTCAAGCTGTGCTGGGCCGAGCATAAGAGACACCAAGTTGTGAGTCGAATGGGCTGCACAGATGGGGGAAGTCTCTTCAGTCGATAATAGAAGGTCTCAAATTATCGCTGTAACATAATTTATACACGCCGCGGCAGGTGCAGTCATTCGCTTCATTTTGCAAAACTGTGTGGTATTTTACAGTTGTCCGCCCTTACCTATCCAATTTATTCTTAAACTCACTTTGCTTTTTCGTGACGTAATTCTCTCATTGATTCAGTTGCTGGAGATCAGCAAGTAAAATAGAGTAATCATAATTTACAAACTGCAGCCTAAATATTGGTTGTCGGCGTACCGGAAACCGTTAGGTGTTTCAAATCATCATAAACGTGAAACTCCAATATGTAAAACTAAGTTAATATATGAAACCTATCACATAAATTTTAATCTAGATTTGAGTGTATAATATTAGGAGAAAAGAGAAGGCTTAAGAGACATAACATTGTGGCCAAACCGAAACTAAAATTGATGAAAAAGTAGCTCACAGTATTGATATCATCTTTCCTTCTTCTAGTCGGAGAGTTGTGTGTATGTGTGTCTCTATCTGTGTGTCTCCCCTATCTCTCCCTGTTTTTTTTTCCCTTTTACTCCCATCGACACACACACCAACTCATCCTCCTACATCACTATTTTTATCAATTCACCACAAACAATCATACTTTTCGTTTCGTCCATTGCCTTGTACCACAGTTAAGATCACCTCTCTTTCTTAATAAAAATGGGGAAAATGTTTTGAATTCTTATAGGCCATATCACTGTTTCACTATTTGCAGCTATCTTGGTCACTGAATATTTAGGTGACGGATCAGCGGTGTGCTATATGTGTCGTATTACAACTACTCATATAACATAGGTTAAAACGAGATGTAATGAAGTGTAATGATAGAGATATTGATGGAACCTATAGTGCTGACGGTGAGGCTGAGATCATTACAAATGCGAATAATCATGAGCGTGACTATCGCTTGGAATATGATTGGCCCACAATCTAGACTGCTAGAACTAGAATACTTAAACTGCACAGCGTAGAGCCGCCGCCCCTTTTCTTCTTCCCCTAAAATTATTTTTTTCTTTCTTGAATAACGTTTGCATAAATTGGGTCGTTACTTACAACGCAGTATTATGTGACATGATTATCAATAAGTTTTCATTTTTACTTTTTTTTTGTTCAACTGCCGACTGCTTTGCTTCAAACCAATACAGACAGAGTGAGGCCGGTTAGGCAATTAAAGCACCGAACTGTTATCTAAGTAGAATTCCCTTAAAACTTTGCAGTTCACCCTGCACAAAGCAACACAAAAAATTACTCAAGCAGTAAATACAGGAATACAAAATTATGTCTTAAATTGAAAATTAACACTCACGGTGTTTCCTGGTCTTTCATTGTGAAACAGGCCAAGGTTATTATCCGCCAGAAACAGTTGAAAGAAGTGTGGCTGTACGAAATCAGGTCACTGGAACACTTTAAATCCGATTTAACACAACATAAGGCCCCGCCGCCGCCGCTTTATCACGTCGAAATCTTCATGTGGATCTAGCTCTATACCAAAAGTGAGTTCTGTTCTAAACACCAGTAACATGCAGGCTTCCAGTGTTGGGGAATGTGCTAACAGCACTGATCTCAAAGAACCAAATCCATTGTTTCAATTCTTTAATAAATCGACGATGTAGCTTCAAATTATACCCTCGAGCGATCGTTTTAAATCATCTACGTTATATATTTAACCTAGTGCCACGTAGTAGTGTGGCTGCTTATAAACTAGACACTATGAAATTTAAAACTGAAGAGAGGAAAAAAACAAAAAAAGGTCGTATTTATCCGGAAACTAAATAGATCATCGCACTTAAAGGTCAAACCTAGCTTGACTCTAATCTGATCACAGCGTGTGAAACTGGGGCAAGAGGTGAAGCTGCGGTCCCTAAGTGAGAGGTTGGTGCTAGCAAGGTGTACCCATTGCTTACCATCCATTAAACAATTGTGGCACGCTTAGGGGACCTTAAACAATATACTATCGCAAAGACTATAAACCATCAACCCCAGGCACAATGAATTCGGTTTTATAATCTAAAAACCGCCTCCGGAAAGCTGCTATTTTTTAAAATTCTCTTAGTGAATAAGGCTAAGAGAGAATGTTTAATTTGCGGCAAAACTATGTTCAGTGACAAGATGAATTAATTTGCGAAGCTGAAGCGATTCACGATTTGTTCGAGGGACGTATCTTAACTTGTTTGGCTTTGGCTTCTGTGGGATTTATATTCGAATAGGAGTATGGTTTTTTTCCTCTTCCCTTCCCTCTATTCAATTGTTCTCATGCTTGACCATCAATCATATCAGGTTCCTCCCTTCCACAGCCAGCAGTGACTGTCTTGCAGTATACTGTTGTAAGTTATATGCAGGCTAAGGGTAAGTCAGAATCATGAACAGGCCAAACAAAGGGAGACCTAACAAAATGAACCTACAAGTATATCTAGATGAAAAAGAAATTCGTTCGTTATTTAACCCAGACTATTCCAAATGGTGGTTTCTGGATTTTTTGAGACCATGCAAATTAAGCCGACAAATATCTTTAGTGAGATATAAAGTTATAATAATAATGGGGTTGGGGGAGACTTTCGAGGCATTAAGACATACTCTCAGACGTCCATGGAATCTTTCAATATAATCACACATACTAACTAAGATTTGCTATGGAAAATGATACAAACTAGTTTTGCTTTTTAATTGTTGCCAAGTTTCAGTTTGCTTCCTACTGATGACTGAATAATGCGCTGCATTTGTATGTAGATTCTAGCTTCAAAGCTGATTCTGCGTAAAAAAAACATTTGTTTCGAAACTTGGAATTTAGCCCAACGTCGTAAAGTGTGAAATCCATAAAGCACTTGAAAAATGTTACAGATCTGCTGGAAAGTACAGTATTAGCAACAGTTCAGTAGGTAGATAGAAACACTGAATTTTCCTCAAAACACAGGCGCAGCCTGAAATAAACTGCGGTGAGCACGCTGGGAGCATAGATTCTGCCTGGGCCAGCAACCTGAAATGCTGGCTTAGGAAACCAAGCAAAATTTAAAGTAAACAGTCTAATTATAGAATAAAAATTTCAAGCACAATAGTAAATATCACAAACGCTGATGTCTTCCTGGGGCGGGGCAAGGCCGTTGGTTCAATGAATGCCATGTAGTAGATTTTGATCTTTTCTGATATATAGATCTAAATCCCCTGGGCTGTGGATGGACTGTGTGTGTCGGTACTGTTATAAGACCTGGGGGTACCAGACTACCTGGTCTGCCTGGTCCGAAAAGACAACACACTCCTAGGGTTATCGTCAGCCTGTGGCGAAGCACGGCTGTCTGACTCACACAAACACATTAGGTGGCTTCCAAGACATCCTAAGCGCTCACCCCTCTGAGAGCGCGTGTATTGAAGAGAGGGGTGGAGAAGGGGTTGAAAGGGAAGTTTCTCGATCAGCTAAACATCTTCTCCGTGGAAGACGATAAGATGGTTCAAACAATCGAAACAAATTAACAGGAAAATCACACAACTACCATATATTTCAAATGTCTTGTACATGGCCAGTTCATCAAAATCTGACAAGACACTAGTGCAAAGAAGGCGATAACCTTTCACTTTGGAGTGCAGTTTCAGCACTATGACATCTATGTGATGTTATAATTAACAACAGCTGTTTAAGGAGAGGGGAGGGGGGGGGGGGGTGAAGGGGATCGGGGTGCGCCTAATGGCTCGCTACTGGTATAACGAACTTCAGGTGGCATGATATAAGAACAAGGGGGGGGGAGGAGAGAGAGAGAGAGAGAGAGAAATATTCGTCTCAATACATGCAGCCTTTAATGGTTACGTCATACCACAGTACCTTCCTTACACAAAGCTATTTCTAGCGTCATCTCAAATTATAGCAGACAATACAAAGAACCAGAATGAGCTGATCGATCAGCGCGAGAAATCCGATTGGTTTTAACCGATCTAGAAAACCTGGAGCATCATTTATGCTTACACTAATCGTGATAACCTTTATGCGTTCCTTAAAACATTGATTCCCGAATTAGGAATTTCAAATAGATTCGTTTCCAGTCTACTACTGTTAGAAATTCAGGCTCTGTGATAAGCTACTTTCTGATAACCAGGTTACCTTATTCGAGTACTATGTCATGCCTGATGGATCAAATCTGGTTATTTCCTTGCGGCTGTAGATCTCAGGTTATAGGCAGAAGGAGTTTAATTGCAGCAAAAAAAAAAAAAAAAAAAAAAAATCAATTAAAGGCCGGATCATGACTGGATCAACACTACAAACAACTTTGAATGGAAAGAGTAAGAGGAAATACAACCTAAAACTACAAACGATCGGGCGTGATGGATTGAATTAAAATAAGAATGCGTTTAGCAATTTCTCCCTGCATCTGCGGAGGGATCCAATTAAAGAAGACAGCACTAAATTCCTAGCCGTTCTACTTTCGGAATACAAGAGCTTATGACACAATAACATAACCATTCCACCGGTATCGATGTCAGATTATTACTGGATCTACTTTGTCTTCTAATCTAGCTATCGCATGCTACAATACAATCCATTTTTTCAGCCATTGCCCGCTGGATTCTCCTGCTGGGACTGTCCGGTGACTAGATGTACTAGTAACTGGCGAGTGCCGCTGAGTGGATGGGAGAACTCCACAGGATCCTCTGCCATAATCTCGGTGGTTAAAACACAACCTACTTATGGAACAAGCGCACCGATTAACACGTAAGTTAGCAGCTGCCGTTACCAACTCGATGTAGCTCCTTAACCGACCTTCCTCTGAGCTATAAATGCACGAAGAGCGAACACACTGCTCATTATGAAAAATATTTTTTTTTTCTTTTTTTTTTTTTTTTTTAAAAAAACATCAGCAGTGCTGATGGGTTTCGCCTATAAATTTGGCAACTTTAAGGCAAGTCTCTCGCACCGTGTCTTAAAAAAAACAAAAACAAAAAAAGAACAATCAGCGGAAAAAAGAGAGAGAGGTACTAGACATACTTGCAGAAACATAATCATCCAGAGCGATAAAAGCAGATAAGATAAGGGCCGAGACTGTGAAGCCTGTCAAGGCAAAGGACCACCAGTTTCTATCTGCGACCGCCGGTTTCTATCTCAAAGAATATAATGAATGCCCCATGCGAAAGGTAAAGTAGCTCGTGATTACATTCCAACTTTCGACTGTAATATTCTAAGTCACAACCTAGCTTCACTTTCGATAATGCATAAACAATAAATATCATGCCGGTAATAAGCTTGATAACAGTATTACACTGTTCTGAAGATAGATAAAACACTCGATCCGTGAAATAAAAGGCAATAAGAATTTCCTTGAAAATTCCATACGAAATGAGTGCGGCGGCGACTAAGAATACGCTTCAAGAAGAAATAAGGCACTGCAAAAGCCCTGAATCGAACCACTCTATCTCACTGTAAGGCGACGTAATTGGGCTGTCTGAAAGTCAATATAACCAATGACTTGCGTCGATCATGTAGATCTTGATCTAGAGACTAACAGTGCAGTGAGATCGGTATCAGAGCCCAGTCACGGTCACACGGTCACAGCAGCTGTGACTCTGAAGACTGAATGTTAACTGGGACTGAATGAACGACTTGCTGACTGGCGTACTACAGAGGCAGGCCACTGTGGCCTAAGACAAGGGAACTCTTCCACACACACACACACCTCTCTCCCTCTCTCTCTCTTTCTCTCCCTCTCTCTCTCTCTCTCTCTCTCTCTCTCTCTCTCTCTCTCTCTCTCTCTCTCTCTCTCTCTCTCTCTCTCTCTCTCTCTCTCTCAATCTCTCTGACACTGTCTTTCCTGCGACAAAATCTCTCTCAATCTCTCTCCTCTACCTCTCTCTCCCAAGACATCAAACCCCCCTTAATGAGCGTATTGTGTAAAGATAACACAGCGCTCCAATTTCAAAGTCGGTATGAAAAGAACTAGACTGATAAAGAACATTCATAACTAGGCGGCTCCACTCAAAAGTTGATAAAACCAATGCTGAGTGAATTTAAAAAAATGCATGCCAGTGATTCAAATATTCTTGATGTATAGGATAAAGAGGGTAATAATAACTAAGGACTGGAAAAAATATATTTTGGATTATTTTTTGGGTGTGAGTGATACACACACGCAGAGGGAGGGAGGGAGGGAGGGAGGGAGAGAGAGAGAGAGAGAGAGAGAGAGAGAGAGAGAGAGAGAGAGAGAGAGAGAGAGACAGAGACAGACAGACAGACAGACAGACAGACAGACAGACAGAGACAGAGACAGAGAAAGAGAGGCAGACAAACGGAGAGAGATTTAAAAGTTCCTTAACTACCATCTTAAATGCCACAAGGTTCAAGGAAACCGGAAATAAACAGGACCTGCAACGGAAACAAAGAAGAGGGATGAACAAAAAAAAAATAGAAAGAAAGAAATATGAGAAAGAGGGGGAGGGGGAGAGAAGAGAGAGAGAGAGAGAGAGAGAGAGAGAGAGAGAGAGAGAGAGAGAGAGAGAGAGAGAGAGAGAGAGAGCGCAGTGACGGTGGTTATCACTATTGTGAACATTGTAGAGCAGAAAGTGTTTCTCCTGCATGTTTCTTATAAAGAGGTCATAATACATGGCCTGGCGGTTGCGATACTTAATTAGGAAAACCAGATCACGTGACAGGCAAGGATCTGCTGAATGTCCAGAGAACACATAAGATCCTGCTGCCACTATCTGTTGGCTGAGTGTGATGCTTTTCAGACTGTAATAAAGCTGCCCGGATACGGTATTTCGAAAACACTGGGTATCTGATATCTTTTTTTTTTCCCCCAATGAAGCACGTTCATGCAAGACATCGACTAGGGAAGGAGGAGGAGAAGAAGAAAACAATGGAAAGGTCAAGATAATACCCAAAGTGCGCACAAGTGAGAAAAATCAGGAAGATTGCCTCTAAGGTTGTGTGGCAAACCTACCTGACGGTCAATAAGACCAAGGGTCAGACAGATGGAAAGAAAGATAGATAGATAGATAGGCTAATTATTTTAGGCAAATGAAAGAAAGAGCTAATTTATTGTCTTTTCTGTCATAGCTAATGAGCCCAAAGGGTTGCTTTAAGAAAAATATTCCATCTTAAGGCTAAGATTTCGATGTCGATGTTGCTAGAGGAGGGACAAAGATGCTCTGGTTGTAGTTTCCGATCAGTCAGGTAAGAGGAAAAAAAGATGTTTTATGTCCCGATTTACCCCGAAGTATTTCATGTGTATTAACAGTTCACTTGCGGCCTATGTATGACCTTTTTCAACAAAAACAAATACTCATGAGCAAACGTGGTTAGTTTCTTATGCTTCTCGGTGGGCTGTGTTTATTTCAAGCGCGGCTAAAGGATCTATAACTTCACAAGGCGATCTACTGATGCAAGGCTCCGGATTGGGCGGTGCTCGGTGAACCGTGGAAAGTTTCTCAGTGTTAGCGACCTGCACCAGTAGCTGATGACTTAAGAGCATTACCAACAGATGATTAAAGGAAGATTCTGATACTGAGATAGATAGGCAGATATTAAGATACAAAGATGAAACGGGGAGGGAGGGGGAGGGAAGAGTATCAGATGTAGACAGATTGAACAAAGGAAAAGGTGTGTGGGGGAGTGGAGTTACACATGACTTTGTGGACTGTTCGTCACAAGTAGACCATGTTTTATCTTTTGCCTGACTTAAATCTTATATGAGTGTGACATATGATTCAACGAGTCGATCAATCTGCATGTTATCAAATGTTTCATCATGGAAAGGCGGTATCCGCCAACACATTTCACCATTAAAATGTTAATGACGACTATTTTAGATCAATGGTCTTCTATGATAATCAATTTGAACTAAGTAGTTGTGTTTTCAAGTGACGGACTTCATCTCCTTCACCCTCGTCTTGTAACGCTGTAGGTTTTTTCAGACCGCAAGTAGTTATATATATATATAGACGTTTAGAGGAAAGATCTCACTCAAATCGACAACGCCGCTCGATATAAACCGAAGAGGATGCCTTTACGCCCTATGACAATACTCGTTCGCGATTTTTTTTTTTTTTCAGACTGCCCATTGTGTTTACATCAACATTATTTTGTCTGTACAGATCCCCCTCGCATCGATTCTCCGATCCGACTCCGTGTATCCATATCTCTACAGCGTTTGTCAGCTCGACGTTTAGCCCCATCCCATAAATCAAACGCGTTAATCTTTCAACCGCAGTTGGAAGTCTGATTGGTTTATAAGGATAAGATTTGATGGCTTGATAGATTAGTCTTCTAGGGAGCCTCCATGCACTATAGACGCGTGCATATTCGTAACTGCATTTTTGTGCGTGTATAAACGTGTATGTGTAGATGTGACGGATCACCATCACTTTCTTCTTTTCTTCTCTTTATCCTACTCCACCTCTTCCTTCCCCTTCTTCTCCTTTTTCTTCCCATTACTCTTGCTGCCTGTCCTGCTAATAAATCTACCACACATTATTTCTCATGATCGGAGACAACCCTTCCAATGGTGTATAGAAACGCGGGTGAGCAGAAACTTACGGGTTAGTTCCACAAGATGTTGGGGTTTGAGTTTATAAGTTCTATCCTCCTTACCCACTAAGAATGATCGTGTTTGCGAGTTGTATTGTATCAACCATTCCAAGGCCGATATGGTCAACTTCCTCTTCTGCGAATTCTACAAGGATGACAGTTCATGATATGGAGACACACGTGTCGCAGATGTTAACATGTCACCGTTGCTGGATTTGTCTCTGTGTGAGTGATACACGGCTCGCGTGCAAGGTCGGGGCGGCAAGGGGTGAACAAGAAACTCAACCCGTGGGCAACGAGACAATGGTATCGATGGTCATGTTGTAAGCTGACAACAAGACTTGATAAATATAGATTTTCTTTGGAATAGCAGAGACCGGATTTGGAGAGAGAGAGAGAGAGAGAGAGAGAGAGAGAGAGAGAGAGAGAGAGAGAGAGAGACAGAGAGAGAGACAGAGAGAGAGAGAGACAGAGACAGAGACAGAGACAGAGACAGACAGACAGTTAAAGAAGAGGAAAAGAGAAAAGGATTAATGGATAGGATGAGGGAGGGAAGAGAGAGAAAGCGAAGACACATCAAAAGAAGAAATGCAGACACAGAGAGAGAGAGAGAGAGAGAGAGAGAGAGAGAGAGAGAGAGAGAGAGAGAGAGAGAGAGAGAGAGAGAGAGAGAGAGAGAGAGAAGGAAGGTGTCGCGCACAACACTAATCTGCTGTGCTGTTCTGCCTTGAAGTATTCTCTGACACGCTCGTTTGTTCGGCATGGTGATGACTTGATTATCCTCACCACATTGGCGACTGGGGAAATTATAGCGCTCAATATAGTCTACCACAGTACGGGATGGTTTTGTTTACAATAGATTCCATCACCGGCTCTTCATTTGGCAGAGTCACACCAGCTGCTGTGCGTGCTTACCAAGCAACAACAGAGATTAAGGAGAACAAAAGGATCATGCTGGCATTTTACTTTAAACAGGAGCGAAAAATGAGGGCGTGATTACATTTTCAATGAGCAATTTAACATTTCATGACGGTTTTTATAGTTGAAGAGCCAAGTGTCAACGGCATGGCACGAAGTGAAAAGCGCATCGCTGCGAAATATTCATGATAAATAAAAATCGAAGAATTGGTAAATAGAAAATATTCAGCCTCTTCTTCTTTCTTTCTTCTCTTTCTCTTTCCTCTTTTTCTTGTTTCATCCTATCCTCTTCCAAATTCGCTTCTCTCTTTTATTTTAGGTAATAAATTTACATTGCAAAATAACAGAAATATAAGAAAATAATTATAATTGCAAAAACGAACCGTAGTTTGGACTTCAATTTAGAAATGTCGACACTCATCATGAAACTTTGAACCAGAAGTATATGAGGCTTATTTCAACATCGAAAAATAATAACTAATCGACGGGTAGGAGACAATCAGCTATACAGAAATTAAAATAAAATATATGAAAACAGAAGTACATTGATGACATACACACAACAAATCAACACATATGGTTCATCATAATTTAGCAATTACTATGTAACGTGCAGTGTATACAAATGCTTTACTGAGCGAGGACCAAAAGATGCACCACATACTTACACAGCAATATATATATATATATATATATATATATATATATATATATATATATATATATGTGTGTTTGAGAACTTGACGAACGGTAATCCCCTGACTCTGATGTAAATCAAGAATTTATGGACCCCAGCGACTATGATGGCGCTTCAGTCTAGACACTTGTGTCACTTTGGGGCAAGATGACCCAAAGCTTTCAGATCAGTTGCTCACATCTTAAAATCTCTAGAACTTATAACTGGGTAGCTTTGCACTCTTTAATGAAGTATTAAATTCATTCGTCTCTTTTGCAAAGAGCCACTTTGGATTCTACATTAGATTCCATTTACAGTTAAGTTTATTGTACGCTCATTGAGGTGACTAAGTTAAAGAATTGTTATGGCTATTCAAAACTGAGGCGTCCGTATATGTCAATGTTCTGAACATATCAGTATCTATATAATTCGTTAAAGAGAAGTGTTCTGTTTTCGTAAACATTTCGAGTGTTGTATAAGAAGCAGGTATTTTGAAAGTAAAATTTGAGACGGATACAATAATAACAATATTTGCTTCGCAACAGAATTAAAAAAAAACAACAAACATTTTGACAATAAGAATACAAATTAAAAATTACCTCTTCCACTTCAGTTTGCTTTAGGAGGAAAATACGAGGGAGAGGTCAGGTAAGAAAGAAGCTTATATATATATTAATCAAAGCATGGAGACATCATATTGGAACAAGCTTGTCAAGAAAGTGCAATGTGTTGTACTGTAGATAAAGGCAGATTGAGGGTGGGGACCATGAAGAAATGCAACGATACTGCTTAAAGCTTAGACTGTTCGAGTAGCCTGGGAAATTCTTTTTACCTGCAGCTCAATTCAGAAGTGACAAAGGACCGGGCCGAAGTTTACATGGTGTTTTGACGCCTTAAGAGATACAAGTTTCAGGAAAATGATGGGAGAGATTTTGGGTGTCCTGTTGCTTTGAGAGCTAGAGATACACGTTTCAGGAAAATGATGGGAGAGATTTTGGTTGTTCTGTTGCTTTGAGAGATACACGTTTCAGGAAAATGATGGGAGAGATTTTGGGTGTTCTGTTGCTTTGAGAGATACAAGTTTCAGGAAAATGATGGGAGAGATTTTGGGTGTTCTGTTGCTTTGAGAGATACAAGTTTCAGGAAAATGATGGGAGAGATTTTGGGTGTTCTGTTGCTTTGAGAGATACACGTTTCAGGAAAATGATGGGAGAGATTTTGGGTGTTCTGTTGCTTTGAGAGATACAAGTTTCAGGAAAATAATGAGGAGAGACTTTGTCAACCTAGATAAACAGAAATATTAAAAGGAAAAGGAGAAGGGTTAAGAATAGGAAGAAGACCAAGCAGAGTATTATTGTCAAACACTTTGAACTAAAAAGGGTGCAGGGAATTAATAACAAAATGAAAGAGGCTGTGGGGGGAAAGAAAAAAAAGGACTAACTGCTTCAAACCAATTGTTTTTCTTTGAAAGTTCCCTTTTGATTAAATTTGCGCAAACCAGGCTAGTTAGATTCCTATCATAGGTTCGTTCAGTTTCAGCTTCACTATTCAACCTTTTCACGATCACAGTTGGCAAACAGAATCAAGCTATTTCACGGTTATAAGCCGAGGCTTGATACTACTATCATTACAAGGGAAAAAGAATTGAAAAGTGATATCTGATGTCCAAATTTGAACGTTATGAACACTATCTAGGAAATATCATATATTAAAATGATTTTCCAATATCCCTTTGACTAGAGCTCCTCCTAAGGCAAGAAGAATCCGTCCATAGCACATCATTACTCTCATTTCATTTACAGAAATAAAGTCTGTGATCTGAGGCAGAAAAATGATCCTTTTGCTGGCTTGAGTAGAATATAAAAGTTATATGAAAGAACTGCCATAGAGAGTAACTAGAGAGTAAGCTGATATAACAAGAGGTTGAAAAATCCCATATAAAACCCTGGAACAATCTCACAGGAGGGTAAAACTCGACAATTACAAGTATCAGACAATCACACTTACCCTGAGTAGACAGGCGAGCGATCCACTGGAACATTGTCAGGGTCGAAGCTAGTGCTGAAGGAAGAACCGCTGTAGCTGCTGAAGCGGTTTGCCTCGGCTCCACTGCCCACCGGCAGGCGGTTGGAGGAGCTGGGCACTGGAGGGGCAGCACTGTACATGGCACTGAACGACTGGCTGGTGATCTGAGCATCCATGTAGTCCTACAGGTAAACGAGTTGGACCATGGGGATGGGTGAGAGATGAGGAAGTGAGTTTGGGAACTTTGAATGTGATCGAACAAGAGAGCGTCTGGAGGAAAGACTGTGATCTCATGTGATGGAGTTCAAATTAAGATGAAGAATATCAACACAGAAGTAAGTGGTGTTCATACATTCTTATCAGGTAAATCGGCAATAAAAATTTTAAGGCAACTAACATTATAAGCAAATGGTTAAAATTACAAGCTAGACAAACTGTGGATATTCTTTTTTTTAACTGATTCAAATTTTTGAAAATTAAAAGTCATTATTTACCATTACTGTAATTGCAAATCAATATTGTAATCTCAAAGAGGAAGTTCAGTTTATTAAGTATGAAGCAGTTACAGATTATAGTCAATAAGTTTCTAAGTTTTCAAAGCAGATAATAGTTAAATGCACAGAAAGTTAGTTAAGTATGTTTTCAGGATGTATCATTGCTATTGAAGTAATTTATTGTCTAAAGTGAGCAAATTGTTTTAATCACCCTTCATCATCATGTAGAGAAATGAGACCAGACGTAATTTTAAATGAGAACATGATAACATTAGGTTTGCATGTGATTCATTCCACACATAACAGGTGCTTTAAAAGATGCCATTTTGATGACAAAATTTCATGTGAAATGGCCAAGAGCAAGTAAAAATAATACATTAGCTTTCGTATGTAATAGAGGCTACTTTACAAATTATCCCAATGAGGTTACACCTGTGGGCGTAAAGATTTCTGACAAAACAGTGTTTATTTAGCAGATTAAAAAAAAAAACAAAACTAAGTAGATTGGCTTTCCTAGGGTCATACAGTGCTTGATTAAGTAATCATAATGCCTCGTCCAAACTTTTATGAATATATATATATGTATATATCTAAAAACAACAGCTTTAAAAAATGATAAGGGAAGGTTAACTTGGCACTTGTAAAGCACTTCTAAAGTTAAAACAGTCCTCTTAGAAGCTTTACATTTCTTCATTTACCAAAAAAAAAAAATTGCGAGCTTAAAATATAAAACTTTTGTGCCATTAAAAAAAATCCCTTTTTACTTGTTCATTTTCATTCTCTTACTTTAGGTATTAGTAATGTTAATGTTAAGTTAAAATTCACAATTAGAAGTTTTAATACATGTACTAGAAAATTTTGAAAACCATGCAGCATGCCAAATTAAGGTTAAATTCAATCAAGAAATCAAAGGGGAAAAGGAGAGAGAGAGAGAGAGAGAGAGAGAGAGAGAGAGAGAGAGAGAGAGAGAGAGAGAGAGAGAGAGAGAGAGAGAGAGAGAGAGAGATTTCTAAAATAGTGATGATGCATCCACAATTGATGCCTCTTTGTTTGCAGAAGCAAAAGCAATTACCTAAAAGATATAGACATACAAATGTGTTTATCATAATGTCAGAGGAGGAACAGTGAGATATTTCATCAACATTTTATTAACAGGCTTTTTTTTTTCCTTCTTTCCCCCCACCAATTCTACTATATCATGTGACATCAATTACAGAATTACAATAATTATTTTGGATAAATAATAATGCTTGAAGGGCGGTAAGAGGGGTAGGGTGAAAGAACATATTTCTACTGCAAAATAAGGACGCTGTAACGAAGTTGGTCATAAAAAAATTTTCTTTTTTTTTTCTTTTTTTTTTTCCAAACATTGGGAGCTTAAAATATTGGAAAAGACAGATGTGTATATGAAAATAATGAAGCAGGATTTATTAAAATGTCAAACTATAACGATAGTGTAAAAATGATAATTATAAAGAAAAGGGCTTAATTTCGGGGTGGGTTGTGACGTTGTTTTTTTTAAATGTAAATTATGATGAAGACAAACCATAGAAGAGAGAGGGTTCAGATAATGACCAACCGAAAGCTGTCCCATTTCCACAAGCTGCAATGTGAAGAAAATATGAAAGGTCCAGGGATATAGAGAAAGACCAAGGATTGTTTAAACAAAAACAATGAGGCATGAGAAAAGAAGTAAAAAGAAATTTGTAAATCATCCGAAACTTTTTTAAAAACAGTCTTATGATTTCAAAATTATAGTGAGTAAAACCCTTAACAGGACATCTAATTAAATGCTGGTTAAATTAAAAAAAAAAAGTTTTAAGGAGAATTTTTCACAACTATCATCATCACATTAGCTGCCTTTAATAACAATCAATAAGGTATTGAACATTTCTAGAGCAGCTTAAGCCGATTCTAGACTAGTCCTCATAATTCTCAACTACCTGTTGCTACAAATCATGGAACTTAAACCTTCCAAATCAGATTTCTTATCTTGATGTACTACTGTCATGTGCGTAAAAAAAATTAATAAATCATAAGAAATCTTAGTTAGCAGTAAGAAATTGTAAAATCTTAAATGTGAGTAAAATAGACATTGATCATTGCTCATTTGTAAAGGCTAATATGTCTTAATCTTATTGTGACTCGATAAAATTTTGTTGCTTATAATGCCTAAAAATTTGTTGAAGTGCCTATATTTAATGTTAAAAATGAGTAAATAAAAAGGTATATGAAAACAGATTAGCAAAGATCATTTAAAAAAAAAAAGAACAGAAAATTGATGGAAAAGAAAGCTGAAATGGAAGATATAAAAATACAGATAATGAATGATTTAGTTTAGACCTCTCCATCTTTCAAAGCTTTCAGCAAAAAATTATTATTGCAGTTGAAATGAAAGCGCTCACATAACTTTATGCAAAAAAGAAAATTTATTTCATAGTAACAATATAATGTTCAAAATGTACAAGTATTTTATCTATTTTTTAACAAAAGATTTAAAATTTGTACCTATCTTGGTTTAAAAACATTTATTTGAAAAAGGTCCAAAGGAAAAAGAAATTTCTCTTCCATTTTATAAGCACTCACATCACTTTGTAAAAGGGAAATTGAAATAAAAAAAATTTCACTTGATTACTTTGCACACACTAAAGGTTATAAAATCCAAATCATCATTTAATCAATGGTGCAATCAAATGTCTGTGTAGAATTTGAAATCTTCCACGCTATCATTGAAGAAATCACAGCAGCAAGAGAAAGGGTTAGGTTAAAGCTGATTGGTTGAAACTGAGAGTTATGCTTTGAGAAATGAAAAGGCAAACAAGCAAGAGTGATATTTCGTGGGAGAGAAAATGAGACCAGAGAGTTATGAGGAGGAAACATTTCCCGCCACCGCCATCAACAGGAGAATCTATTCCCCCCAGTGGCAGAAAGGGGTTAGCATTACTTTGATCTTCTCATCGTCATCATCTGCGGCCGGAAGGAAAAGTGAGTCGTCTGGCGGAAAGCCCGCACTCAATGAGTCCTGGTCCGTCGTGCTGGGAGTACTGGAGAACTGTCCTTGGTAGACAAAGTCCTGCCTCATTGGTGTTGATTTTTGCAGGGGTGTCGAACTGATTGCTTGCCCAGGGCCCCAGCGATCACCTGACCTAGAGTCTTGCCAGCGGGCTGGAGACGCCAGCTGAGGGGCATTCTTGCCATAGCGGAACGATTGGCGAGCATACAGGTCTTCCGTGAATAGGTCTGGATCTCTCCGCTGTGCATGTTTGTGCAAGTATAGTTATTTACATGTGTGATGTGTGCGTATACTTATATGCATAGAAGGGTGATCAGAATACGATAGAGTTCACTAAAGTAAATATAATTTCATTACTTCTAAAAATATCTCCCAACTCATTGCAGCAATACAGCTGCTCACAAACAGTTATATACCCAGTGGACTGCACTGTATTAGAGAGAAGAGAGATTGAGTAGTGCTGAGGCAATGGGGAGGCAACCTTCTATGGATGCTTAGCTCAGTGTGCCATATCTGTGGTGCCAGTGAGAGGAGAAAATAGGCATGGAGACAGAAGACATTTTCTAATGTCACATTACTGGACAGATGTTATTTTTCAACCCAGAATTAGTGTACAAATAAAAGATTCACATTTATACAAAAAATATATTATCCAAAAATTCATATCAGTATTGTGTTGAAAACAAAAGGATAACCAAGCAAAAACATCAAGGCTATGAAATTTCATTAAATATAATAGATGCAAAAGTAAATTTGCTGGTAAAGAGCAAAATAAAAACACTAAAAGCTTAAAAAATATGAAGCAAACATTCAGCCATGCCATAATTTAATATGAACAACATCAAAGACATAATAGCACAACACAGATGTCTATATGAGAGAAAAGAAAGGAGGAAAGATCAAGATCTTGAAAGATTTGAGAGCATGCCACGAAGAAAGACAGACCAAAGTTAGAACAAATCGGATAAACATGGCAACTTAAGTCTCAAGTTGCCTCATTCAAACATTTTCAAACCATGAATACTTGGTTATATTAACTTACTTTTGAAAACACAAATGTGCTTAAATAAAGGTATATCAACGTACAGGTTAGTGACTTTGAAATTAACACATTTAATTCTCTTTTCTCTCTCTCTTTTTTTTTTTTTTTGCAATCAACTATTACTACCGGAGAAGACTCAAAAGTAAAGAGCAAAACATTCTTTTATCATTTTTCTAGGCGACAATGCACAAAATATTGTTTCAGTATTTTCCTCTTTCATTTGCCAAGTTAAAGTATTCCAAAAAAAAATGAAGAAAGTGCTTTCCTGTTAATTCAGTGGTTTAAAGCCTCCAAATATTCTGTGAGAAAAGTACTGTATTATTTGAATGGTACTATTGTTTTTCTACAACCTTCTCCCCCTCAAAATAAAATTTGAATGAATACTGCCCTTTGTTTGTACAGTATGTGAAAATTGCTCGTGTTAGTCAAACGGGACTCGTCCACTCCCACCAAAGCTAGCAAAATTATGCAGCAGAATCTTCTATCTTTTACCTTCTTAGAATACGGGTCATCATCTTCAAACATATCGCCTGTGCTATCTCCCCTAGAGAAGTCCCTGGACACCTCCAGGGAGTCTTGGTTGGAGCCGAGAGTGGAGTAATCCCCAGGGTAGAAGACACTGTCGTTGCGAGACTTGCTGCCATCCGCCTGGATGGTGTGGTGGCCAGCATCGCCAGACAACATTGCATGATACGAGGAAACAGCAAGCAAAAGGCAACAAGAGGGATATAAACAGTGAGCCCATAAAAATAGGGTTCAAAGAAAATTATAGAAAGAGCATATTTAGAAGCAGTAACATATAATGGCAATACACACAGGATAACAGTTATTTAGACAGAAGTAAAAGAGGATGGCAGAGAAATGTAAAATGTTGAAATTATGAGTTCTCTGTTCAGCTGGATTTACACAGATGCATGAGGAAAGAGGAGGCGAGTGAGAGACAATCTGAGGTGCTGATTTCAAACATGCAAGAATTTAACATTCTCATGCAGTTTGCATTCTGAGCACAGGAAAGACTGAAGCAGACACATATACATCCCATAGATCTGACATCACAAGCAAAAAAAAAAAATTTATGTGATTTGCTGAAAATAAAATCGTCTGGAGGCTAAGTTTGTTGAAGAATGAAACATTACTGATGCAAATTAAAATTTCCAGGATTACTGATGTCAGATAAAAGGGAGAGGTGCGAGAAGTTCACTGTACAAAACATGTCAGGTGACATCACATCACATCTGTGAACGACTACAGATAATCAATCAAAAAGTTACATAAAAGAAAATAAATTTAAACAAAAAAGGATAAACTTAAAGGCTAATATTCAATCCAGCAAAACAGCCAAGGCACATAATGCAAAATAAAAATTTAGCTCAATATTCATGAGTGAGTTTTAAGATGAAAAAAGTTTTGGGACTTCGAGCACTATCACCTCCTCTGGTATTTAGACTTTATTTGAATAATTATCTCGTTACAGTGGAGACCCTAAATATATATATATGTACACTACTGATTCTGTCTGAAGAAATTTTCAAAGTCATTCTTCCCCAATACTCTTTACTTCATGTGTTTTTTTTATTCTTCTTTCTTTTTTTTTAATCTTTATTTAAAAATTCAAACTGTAATATTCTTCAAACTGTCTGAGTGATAATTAATCTCAAATGATCATACACAAGGTCAGTAGAGCTTCTGATCTCTAATATCAGTCTTCATATTCATTTTTTTCCTCTTACTACCTGCCTCTTTTATGCCGCTATTTTTCTTTTCTTTTAAATGAAATGGTGTTGTTTACATACTCTTTGGCTGATCCTGTTGACTCTGGATAAACAACTTGCACTTTTGTATTATGTCCATAAAGTTCTTAAAGTCTGAGAAAATTCATCCCCCAAGTTCTAATTATCACACTAAGTCCATGTAAAGAGCTATATTTAACATATTGATTTTGATTTTATGAAGTTCAAATTTTTCTTCTTTGTTGCTGATTTCTTATGTCAAGTTTCCACAAATGTATCCATACCAAACAAAGACTATATTCTCTTTACTTCCGATTATGTGTTAAAAAAGCTTAAACCCTTGGATATTTTTTTTTTGTTTGTTAGCACAAAATAAGCTTTTTCTCTTGAATGAAACCTAGCCTTCAATTATCTGAAGAAGTTAGGGTAGAAATTCAGACGCATTATACAGCTACTCTGGAATTCTCGACACCTAAATCCAGATCTCGCTAACTGAATGCTATATGGAGTGGGCTTTGATTACCTTGTCTTTAGGGGACAAGGTGTCACCGTGATGGTACCGCATCTCTGCCTCATAGTCCGGCCCATTCTCCAAGTAAGATGGGTAGCGCATGGATGCGCCAATCTGACTTATTTGACGAGTCCGCAGATCCTGGGCATGCCTTCTTTGAACATCCTACATGAGCCATTGATCACGGGTCATATCAGGGGATAAAATGAGGGAGGTACCAAGTCCATGGAAGATGGATAGGGTACAATATAATAAAATATATATGTATATACAAAAACAAACTCATTATTCTGAGCCTTGATTTTTTTCCCCCATTGCACAAACACACATTGACATGACATCATTTCCATGGTTTATCTAAGTAACTAGATATTGAGGAGGGCAAAAAAAAAGTTTCCTGGCTTTTAGGATTTTCAGGGTTCTTTGCAAAGTTTCACTTATTGTGGAAAGAAAATTATACAAAAAATATCATTGGACATTTCCCTGATATTAATGTGTGGTCAAAACTAGCATGGATTTTTTTTTTTCTTTTTTTTTTTGGAGGGGGGGAGGAGAGAATAGGAGGCAATGGAAATGTGTGCACAACTTTAAATCAAACAAAACGGCAATAAAAATATTTAAAAAGCAATAAAACAACACAACATAATTAATCCATGCAAAAAAAATGTTGAAACAATAAATCAAATGTAGCCATTGTGTGCAAGATATTTAACAGAAAAAAATGGCACTAATCTAATGGTACAGTTACCTAACTAAACTGATATCATTATCCATCATCTTAGGATGCTACATATACAGCATGATTAGCATGTGTCAAGTCAAACATCTGCATCATGCTTTCCATAATGTTGGAAATGCTCTCTGCTACCATATCATTCCATGATTAGTGTGCTCCCATAGAATGTATACAACAGCATCAGGAATCTTACAAGCTGAGTCACATACACTCAAGGTCACCACTAACCTACAAAAAGGTCAAATTCACACCATTGTTTTACATCGCATCATGCTCGTAAATAAAAGGGTCCAAATATGGGATCAGTAATGAGAAAATATTGCTGCGACAAAAGTAGAACATTGTTCTGTCTTTAGGTCAAAGAATATTTTCATAATAGAAGAATAGATGTCACAAAAATTGCGCTTGAAAGCAGCCTACACTCAGAAAAGCGACAACAAATTTGTGTCAACAAATATTTCACACGAAACCAAAAAAAAAAAAAAGTTCAAAATTGACACTCATGACAACACTGACAGAAATATCTTTCTTCCGATTGGAATAGTAACTCCGTTTAGACAACAATGTATACATCATAATTTTGAGAAAGTATCTTTCTATTACACTATATATAGTACAATAATGTAGATATGTCTTACACCAAGTGAAAATGAGTTAGATGGAGCATTTTTGCACATTCAAATCATTTACTGATATCTAGAGCAGTTCATTTTTCTTTTCAAAAAAAAATTTTTTTTTTCAAAGAACAAAAAAGAAAAATTAGGAAAATGTTTTAATTCCTGTTTTAGCATTTTTTCAAACTTCTTACATCCAACTCATTCTGAATACCCAAGGTGAGACATTATATAAAGATAACACCTAATATCGCAGCAATACAATTGAAAAGTACTTTAACACCCACATATCTCAGATATTCAACCGAATGTCAGCCAGTGACGGTGGTGATCCTACCTTATCAAATGACGTGTCCAGAGGGGATGCACTACCTCCTCTTCCGATGGAGATGCTGTCTTCTCCTTTGTAGCAAAGACATTTTCAAAAGGGAAAGAAAAGAAGGAAGCAATTACATATTTGGACACTGATAACGCTGCAATTTCTTAATTATTTTTATAACTTTCATTGACATTACCTCTCACTAGGCACAAAGGAAATAGAGGTAACATCACCCGTAATGTGTTCAATTTTCAACAAAATAGCAATAGCAAATATTATGACTTCTTTTCAACTTTTGTGAAAGATCAAAGGATAACATTTAATCATCATTCAAAATTAGATTTCATCTAGTTTAACTTGGCTTCATTTTTCATAGCATTGAATCTGACTATAAATTTTTGTCAATCAGTAAGAAATTTACTTATAATCACTGAGTAATGGTGGCACATTAGTTTCAATTTAATTGTGTCGTCAATTATAAATCAATCAATCCAAACAAAACAGAAACAAAGTGCAATGAAACATGTTAAGTAAAAACCAGATGGAAACAGCATTGCTTCAAACTAAAATTTAAGCTCATTAAATGAAACAACTGAAACAAAACATGAAATGCATGCCACAACATTGAAAAATTAAAAAAAAAAAATCTGATAATTCTACAAATAAACCAACTTTGTGATATTGAACTTGATTATTTTTTTTCTTTACCAAAAGTCTCATCATCATCTGAGTCAACATATCTGAGGAAGGATCTTCCTGTGTGTTTGTTTGTTCGGTGTTTGTTGTTTCAAAGTTTTCAGATTTGTGTTTTGAAAGGGAGAATGGGAAAGAGCATGAAATCAAAGCATACTGTATATATACATATATATATATATATAAATATATGCAGGTATAAGCACCACAGTATTATGTTTCACACCAACACGTCATAATTTTTTTTTTAATTTGATACTTACTAAAAGAGAGCCAAAAAAATTTTTTTTTTTCACCATGCCAACTTCCACATATTTTACAATCATATTCCTCCATGTAATGCTTCTGGTTTAAGCTATGTTCATAACTGAGTCTTTTCCAAACACTATTTTTCCCCCTTTTCCATATCTTCAAAAAGATTATTTTTTGCCCCTGCTATTTGATTCTTCGTGATTTCCAGCAAGAATAATCTGCTACTGATTCTATGAAGAGCTCAAGCTGTTTTTAAAACATGAATTTCAGTAGCCAACACTTTTCACCCGAGTTAAACAGGAGGTTTTTCGATCTAAAAGAAGTCTATCCCTCACATTACCACAAATCTGTTAAATAAGACTAGGGAAGCAATAACATCCATCTGCACAATATGAGTCATAAATAAAAAAGATAAATGTGATGTTGAGAAGGCAGTACACAACAATGAAAGCAATGGGTGAGAAAAGTCATACATGTCTGATGTATATCTACACAATCTATCCCTCTTATCACATTTTTAAAATAGAAGATAGGCACCTGATTGATCAAAAGCAATACATGTAATAGCCAAATCACTTACATGATGACTTTGACTTCCAATATACTTGATAAGAGGTTAAATCAGTTGTACCTATTATTTCCTTTTAATGCTCATATTTGTTTTTTCGATCACCATTATTATTATTATTATTATTATTATTATTATTATTATTATTATTATTATTATTATTATTATTATTATCATTTTATTTTTGTAGATTTTTATCAAATTCATTATTTTGGCTATTGGTTTCTTTGTTATATATATATATATTAGGATTTTTTAGTAACAAGTCGAAGAGTTTTTCTCCATAAATACAACGTATCTTTAAACACAAATCCAATTTGTTTGGTTTTTTTTTTAATGTAATAAAATAAAAAGAAAATTAAATGTCAGCAGCAGAACAACTTTTTCAAGTTATGACATGTTTAACCTCTTCAGGAAAAACAGACCTAAATTATTGACATAATAACAGCTTATATTCCCTGATCTCAAAGGGATAACTGACCCATTATATTTATCAGAGTTTGTCACACCAATTGTGCAAATGAAGAGAGAAAGAGAGAAAACAAGAAAAAGTATGATCATGGGGAGATCTACATGGTGTTAGAGAGTTATGTGCTTTGTGGCGTGTAAAGGCCATGGCATACTCAGTGAGATCACTACTGTGCTAGCTTGTTGCATGCAATCTACATCCTCGTCTGATACCACCCAATGTCCTGTTCATAATATAATTATTAATGGTATTTTTACACTTCTCAGTTTAAAAGAAAAATTCAGTCATACTGAACTGGCATCTAAAAGCTGAGACTAACAATAACAGAGAGGGAGAAAATTTTTTTTTGCAAATTATGCCTGCAGCGTAACATAATCTGTGTTGCAGTATATCAAATAGCTTCTTCAATAAAGATAAAGCAGGGGGATGAAGAACAAAACAGAAATCGCAGTACCATTTGCAGAATTTAAAACATGCTTCGATCTACCAGAACAAAAAATGGCCATAAGCATCTAACTCTCTACATCTCTCTCAGTGTCTATTTCCATCTCTCCTGCTCTCTGTCATCCTCTTTATCTGCTTCTCTCAATCTCCCGTGCTACAGCCGCTATCTCTATGTCTCTGTCTGTCTCTCTCTGTCTCTGTCTGTCTGTCTGTCTGTCTGTCTGTCTGTCTGTCTGTCTCTCTCTCTCTCTCTCTCTCTCTCTCTCTCTCTCTCTCTCTCTCTCTCTCTCTCTCTCTCTCTCTCTTTCTCTCTCTCCGTCTTTCTCCACATTCTCATCTTTCTTCCATATGCTGTTTATAGGAAAGCAGCGGGAAGCTTTCTTAAATTCTAAAATACTCTACGTTATCTTTGCACTAAGTGAAAAATTAAAAATCCAAATGAGGACCCAGCAAAACAAAGCATCATGTAAAAACTTACTAGACTGACTCAACAAACTATCCCGTTTATAGTCTGAGGGTAAAACATACAGAGAACACTTGGTTAACAACATCTAGGCTAAAGTTTTAAAGGAAATACAATGTTTCATTCGACTAATGATGATGCTTGTGAGAAAAGAGTGATTTAAATGACATAAGGATAAAATGGATCACATTTTATAAATGACCAATGAATCTCCTTAGAATTCTATAAAAGCTTTAGGGAATAAAACACAAGACTCAGTTGGGAGACAAATAGCATGGATACAAATTCAAGTTGAATATTACACTGAGTTTCTCAACATTGGCTGAGCCATGAGCCCTTGCTGTTGTCTTCACATTGACAAAGCTGTATGTCAAACTACAATTTGAAGTGCCCAGAAGTGTATTCGGTGTTGCACATTGACTTTGGTGTTATGAGTGAGTGTATATGCAAAAAAAAATGTCCTGGATTACTTCATTTCCATGAAGGCATGTATATTAGTGACTCTTTGTGAAGGAGGAATAACAAGAAGAGCCCGATGGCTCTCACTGCTTATTTCTCAAATTGGCTGAACTTCAAAGATTTACCCTTAGTGGGCAAATTTTGTCACGGCTATATGAAAATGAAGTGGTAAAATATAAAGAAAATGCTGCTTAATGCTGGACCAAGTGTAGGCAATAGGAAGAGATTGAAAGAAATTAAAAACAAAAATTTTGGTATTTTTCAAAGAGTCTGCCCTGCACAAACATTCAATGATAACATGTAACACAAAAAACAATGCACCCTGATTTGAAGACCATCATCATCTTTTGCATAGTGAGGATTACCATCCAAAGCAAAACAATCAAGCTCATAATTATTTGAATACAAATTATAACAGAAATACAAACTTCTTAATTAGAAAAAATGACCTAAAAAAAAAAAGACAACACCAAAAGCTTGTTTTCAGAATTAATTTTTCCTCTTTTTCGCTCAAGCATTAACTGGCAAACACAAAAAAAAAAAATAAAACAAAACAAAAATAATAGTCTAACAAGGCCATTTAAAAAATAAATTTTAAAACCAAATCTAAAAAAGAGAAGACTCACAGAGCCTGAAACCCAAAAATATACTGACACAGTCAGGCACAACATTCAGATAAAGAAAACCAAAGCAAGTGACAGGTCTGTTATGAAGTGACTAAAGATTAACATTGTGTAGGCCAACACACAGCGAGCACAGGCAAGACACCAACAGTCCTATCTACTCTGAAGTAGATCAAGCCGACCTTGGTGTGTCCGACTTACTCTTATGCATTTTCTGACCCTCATAGTAGGGCACATACACATGTTGCTCGGAGATGGGTTTCCCAAAGATGGGGGACTGAGGCAAGAAGTCGTCAGCTGTGCAGCAGGAGTGAGAGGACAGGAAGGACAAAACAGAAATCACAACCATGAATCATACATATTGTGTGTGTCTGTTAGACTCAGAAAGTCCAATGCGTTTGACCTCACGGCTGGAGCACAGGATCATGTCCAGTCTGTCTCATGCCCACAAATAAACAATCATTTTCAATTTCTTACTTGGGAAAGTCAATCAAAAACTTAGAATTGAAAAAACAATTTACATGACTTCTTTCTTTACTCCTTTCATAATAGGAACACCTACAACTAATTGTGAAAGTGCTGTTTGTTTACCAATAGAGGTGCTTTTTGATGTGACCTGATGCCCTAACCCAAAATACTGCTCAAATCCAAAATGGTCATTACATTGGAGGATTTTTTGCAAGAAGGGAACATAAAAACTTGGCTCTATTATTGGGTGAAATGAAAGTAGAAATAGAAAATAACATGTGTTCATTTATTTACTCATATCAGAATCTTCAGAGCAGTGGTTTAGTTATGTTGACAATGAGTGGTATGCAGAGGACCCTTAGCCAAGAGTTATGCTAGAGGCTACAGTGCCAGAGAAGGGGTATGGGAGGCTACCTCCACTTGTGTCACGCATTTGGTAGCCATGATGGATGTGTGGGCGAAGGTAGTCGGTCCGTGACGAGTCATCATACAAGAAAACTTTGTCACTAGGCGACCGGCTCAAACCAATGGGCCCTAAGATCATGTGCATTAGACACACACACATTACATATAGGGTGAAATTATCAAATGCATAGCTGATAAATCATCTGTTCTAGAGGTTAATCTCAAGTTCACAATTCCAAGTAAAATAACTGAGGGAGTTTATTAAAAATAATAAATAATGCGACTAAGGGTTATATTCTATAACTTTTTATATCTGGTTTGTGACAACAACAAAAAATTGCAAAATGATACATTTCAGTGTCTGAAATAAAATGAAATTTGTTACTCTCAGAGATTCTATGTAAACAAAAGCAAGAATTTTTATCACAAATAATTTGAAATAGCAGGTTAGGGTGAAAAAAAAAAGGTCAGGAGTTTTGACAGAAAGCAGTAAAAGGCCCTAGCAAGTCCTGGATTGTACCCAAAATTTCCTTAAATTTCAACATCTCTGTCTTGTATTAGTTAAGAGTTAAGAGGTCGAGATCTAGTGTCGGAGGAATTGTGTAAACGGAAATCATCACCCAGCTCATTATGAAAAAAGTGTTAAATTGCAAACCCCTCATCAACCGCCACTTACTTAAACGCCTTGATGCATAATCTGAAAACACCCAAACAACATATTTTGGCAATTTTAACTTTATATTTCAGCAGTATATCAAAAAGGTAGTTGTTTTTTATTTTGTAGCTTTCCTTATTTTTCTTTCACAAGCAATGGTAACCACTGTTTAATTAAAGGGAATGCTACATTTTTATTCTTTATTCTTTTTTTTGTGGTTATATTATTCTATATATCTTTTTAATCATTGTTTTGTATTAATTGCAGTGCTATGTTCTTCGAGAATGTTATCTTTTAATCTACAACTCCATGAACAGACCTCATATTATAAAAATATATTATAAAAAGAGAAAGACATGGGTCCAAATCAAGGTAATAAGCAATGCCATCAGCTTTTGATAATAGGGCCAGCTGGTATAAGAAATGGGAAGCAGCACGTGTTTGGCAACCATTTTAAATGAACCAACAACATTACACACCAGGAACTGAGAGGCCTGAGAACAAACTGTCTGTCGACCTGTAGCCTTAAAGAGTAAGAGGTTTGAGAGTAAGAACAATTTCATTCTAATTCAACGTTAAATGCAGCTAGTATAGGAAGAACCTTTACAATTTCAGCTGTATTATTTTTCTTCTATCTCTGTGCACAGCACTTTGAAACCAGACAAGATACAGCTGCAAAAAGTAAAACGTTTTATCACTGTCCATCATAAAACATATGGTAAGAAGTAAACAGGATATCATTTTCATTTAATCGAAATAAGTTGAGAGAGAGGGGGTCCTTCATTGGAGGGTTTATTTTTTAGTTTTTACATAAATGGTTTGTATCTGAATCTGAACCAGGCTACAACAAATTGCACTATCTGTGTTTTTCCCTACTTGTGCATATTTTGACTAGTTTCTGCTTTTTCACATTACATATATTTATATTATGAGTAAACCCTTCAGTTAAAAACTACACTTTCTTCTGAACTATGAGTTACATCAAGTATTCCTCTCAACTCTTTTAGAGCATACAATCGAAAAAAAAAAACATATCAAGAAATATCAAAAAAAAAAGCATGATAAGGCTTGTTTTGCCTCCTCTTGATTCGTTGGTATGTCATTTATCATTCATAAGCACTGATTTGAATACCTTAATGTTAAAATATTTTTTCTCCTCAGTGGTTGTGAGATATTTAGAATAGTAAGCTAAATTGGGAAATTAAAAAATTAAGTAAGCTAAATTGGAAAATAAATAATTAAGTATATTTAACCTTTAAAAAAAATTCAGCATGAAGGAATATTAATGAAATATTTGTGCATGCATGTATGTTACCTCCTTCATCCTCAGAGTCAGAAATAAAGGCCTCCTGCATTGTCTCGGGGGAGACGACTTTGTATTTATCCTCAGTGGCAGGTGCAATGCCCTGCACCTCTGTGACTGGTTTCAGGATTTCAACCACAGAGATGTAACCCAGGCGCTGGGCAATAGCCAGTGGCGTCTGCCCATTCTGTAAAACAGTAGCAAGCAATATGATGGTGAACATTCTCAAAATAAGAGGATATTACACTTTTTTACAAAAACGAAGAGGAGTTGCATTCTATTAATTACAGAGCAAAGAATAAGACAGTTTGTTTTTTTTTAAATGTATGCTACCCAATATATTTTCTCTGTCCATTTTCCAGGAATCCTTTCCATTACTGTTATGACAGTTTATGTATTATTCCAAAATTAATTTTACTGATGTATGAACTTACATTGGTGACAGCGTTGGGTGAGGCCTGGTTCTTCAGCAGTGTGCTGACCACCTGGACATGGCCTTGCTGTGCAGCTTGATGCAGCGGGGTGTAGCCAACCTGAATGAGAATAAACAAAGCATTTGTCATTTAGAAATTACAAATCATTTTAATTAAGTGAACATTTTGAAACTCATATATTTGAAACAAGTATATAATAAGAAAGACTTTTAATACCTCAAAGCCAAAGGACAATGTAAAACTACTCTTTTGTAAACTTTCAACATTCATACAGGTGAAAATGGTTAAAATTTTACTCTTGCATTTGGGCAAAAGGATTTCACATGTAGTACTTGTTCATTGTATCAGACCTCTTTGAATTTTACAAAAATTAGACTTTTGTAACCTAAAATTCACAACAGGAAAATCTTGGATCAGGTGATTTCCTATGAACTGGAAAAAAACAAACAAAACATGTAATGTCTGATATCTTGATATGATCATATTTTTTTTTAATCAAGGGCATAAACTCTGTTTAAGAAAAAAAAATACCGCTAGATTTTTATTTGATTTCTTCTATGCCATAAATCTAAAACCTAAAGCAAAAAAGCAAGAGACAAACCTTGGTGGTGGCATTGACGGAGGCCTGGTGCTCCAGAAGGAAGCGCACCATGTTGACTTGACCAAAGTGGCAGGCAGTGTGCAGTGGGGTGTAGCCAGCCTTGGTGCTGGTGTCAGTCTCACTCTGAAACTTCACTAGGATCTCAGCCACCGGAACCTTGTCTTCCTGGGCTGCCAGGTGCATGGGGGTCAGGCCATTCTAGGGAGTGACCAAAAAAAAAAGTATAACTTGTCTCAGCACACACAAACGAGTCTCAACAAAGGTCTATATTGAATTATTCCAGCAGAGCAGATAAACATATGAATCATATATTTTTTTTTAAATGGTAAATGATCAAAAACTTTTACAGACAGCACTTTAGAATGTCGTGATGAAAATTCTTCCATTTTAGAGAGCTCAAAATTGGAAGAGATATGAAGACTAAGATTTTTTTTTTTTTCCGAATAAATTTTGGCTTGATGAATGGAACAAGTAAAGATAAAGATTAAAATTAAAAAGGTTCCACTTAAGACACCAATCAAAAATCCTAACTTTCAGTTTTAACAAAAAAAAAAGGCAGAGTAGAACATAGATATAGCCCACAAAAAAAAACCTAGCCTTAGATCTTAGAACTTAAGTTATATGGTAATTCATTTTAAATCAATCTATTAAGAGGCTTACATGAGCCTTAGCGTTAACGTTAGCCTGTCTCTCAAGCAGGAGAGAGACAATATCAGTGTGGCCCTCCTGAGCTGCAAGGTGCAGAGGTGTGAATCCGTTCTTGCTTTCAGCATTGGGACGAGCACCGTACTCAAGCAGCATGGTAGCAATATCCATCTGATTCTTCTTGGCCGCAATGTGCAGAGGGGTGTAACCATTCTGAAGTATAAAACAAGCCATGAATTACGCTTATAAAGTCTTTGAAATGATCATGACAAAATTGGATATAGCCATAGAATTTGATAGAGATTAGGAAATTTGAAAGAATCATAAGACATTAACATGAATATGAGCAGGAACTAAGCTACTAATGTAAAGAAACAAGCAGGTTGAATGATGTGTTTTCTCATGTCTCTATAAATTGTATAATGAAAGCAGAAAGAGAAGCAAAGAATTGACTGATGTGAGGTTTATGATATATCAGGGTAGGTTCTGAATTGAAAACGTTGAAAATTGCAAAGAATTTAAAAAAAAACAAAAGGAAACAGTTTGGCTTCAGTGCAGAAGCTTTTTTTGCAACTCAAGAGGATGGTTTTATTTTAAAAAATCATGTGAATAGTTATGAATATTTTTTTTCTTAAAGTGGCTGGACCAAATTACTACTCACATCAGCAGAATTTCAAAACGCACAAGAAAATTTTATTACCTTGGCTGTTGCATGGGGGCTAGCTTTGTTTTCCAGCAGGAGCTGAGCCACATTGGCATGGTTGTAGTGGGTAGCAACATGGAGAGGAGTAAGACCATTCTTGCCCTGGATGTCTGGGTTAGCTCCCTTCTGCAGCAGCAGACGGGCAACCTTCATCTGGCCATACTTGGCAGCAATGTGCAGAGGAGTAAAACCTTTCTGTAGGGTCCAGAGTAAAAGATAAAAACACCAAGAAATAAGTAAACATGTACAACTTCAAGCTCAAAAGTAAATTTCCTCTAAACAGACTAAAAAAATTAAATCAATGAGAGATACTTTTTTAAAATCATCATCAGCAAAGATTTTTACCACAAGCCTATATTAATCTATCCCTGCTGACCTTGGTAGTGATGTCATGTTGAGCCTCATGCTCCAGTAGCACTTGTGCTACCTCATCATGGCCCTCCTTGGCAGCAATATGCAGAGGTGTGTACTTGTCCTTGGTGGTGGCATCCACAGCAGCTCCGTGTTGCAGCAGCAACACTACATTGTCAACATTGCCCAGCCGGGCAGCAATGTGCAGGGGTGTCTGCTGCTCCTGTTTAAAAAAAAATATAGAAAGATCTGTTAAAAATGGCAGATTGATTCAACTGATTTTCCTTCATTTTATTTGTATTCAACTACTTTTTCATCCCCTACTCATAAATATTCATCACAGTATTCCTGCTCTCTCAAAAGCTCTAGCAGACATCATGCATAATTTATTTGTTGTAGAGCATGCTCTTTTGAAACTCTTTATTGACATTCTAGCCTTTTATCTTTGTGCAGCAATTTCAAACATATACAAGCACAATGAAACTTGTGGATTGCTAGTAATTAGCATCAAACATTTAGCAGCACTGAAATGCTGTGAAACATTAGTCTTAACCTCGGTCAGGAAAATAAATGCATTGCATTGAATTTACAGTTTTTTGACAGACCATTTAGTACCATCAATAGCACAGATTATCTCATTCTCTCTCTTTGTCAGCTCAGGGCTGTTTATAGAAATTAGAGGAAAATGAAAAGTGAATTTCAAAAAATAAGTGAAATACTTCAAATCACACAAACATATAGCTTTTTTTGATATTGATAAGACAATTATCAACATACCCTAGCCTTGGCATCAACAGTGGCACCATTTCTCAGCAGGATGCGGATGATATCCGACTGGTTGGCACGAGCAGCCAGATGGAGGGAAGTCTCTCCACGCACTGTTGCAGTGTTTGGGTTGGCATTGTGCTGGATCAGGTAGATCACAATGTTCATGTGGCCCATGAAAGAGGCCACATGCAGAGGGGTCAGTCCAGACTGCAAGATAAAAAAATGTATCATGTTACAGTGATTAAGCTGTTTTGTTGTAAAATAATACAAGAGAAAATTAATGAGCAGAACCAAATCTTAAGATTTCTTCTTATGCATTACATTTATTTTGTTTTGCTTTTTTAATCATCACAGTTTTAAGAGAAGTTGACGCAACAAGATTAATCATAAATAAAATACATGATGAGAAGAGAGAAAAAATGTTGGATGGACCAACAAAGAGGGTAAATGCAAGATGCCTGACTATGCACTGAAAGCGATGAGGACTGAGATGAATGGAAGGTCATGATCGTCAACACTAAAAACTAGGGCACCTGATTGACTGATCACCATTTTACCTTATTTATACAATCTAAATATTCAGCTAAAAACTGAGACCAAATTTTTTGTCATGATTTACTCCTTAAAAAGATGCAAGTACTAATTATGATAGATTTAACCAATAAAATTTATAAACCATTGCCGGTAAAACAATGTCTCTTGAATCTGCTATGTAAATAGGATTTAAAGTTGACACTCGGACGAAAAAAAATTCTCATGCAGGAAATCATTGATCAAACCTGATTAATATGGGGGCAGGGCTTAGCTTTGAGTCTTACCTCAGTTTTGCTCTCAATGGATGCTCCATACTTCAGCAAAAGCTCAACAACTTTGATGCGATTCTTCTTGCAAGCAATATGGAGGGGTGTAAATCCATTCTGAAAGCCAAATAATTTTCAAATTGTTTAAATAACTGAAGAGGAACAAAATTGAAGGAAAGTCTTCCAAATAACACATTAAGCATGTAAAAAGATCTTTGTTCTCTAGGCCGTTCAGTCCTTACCATGGAGCTCAAGATAAAAAAAAAGAAGTAAAAAAAATGCCCTATTTTTTTTCCACCTGTGAAAATATCATGGTTTACCACTAGTTATGAGCTAGAGCATAAATCTACATGATTGGGCGAATGGAACAGCCACTTGAAAGAATGATAGAAATAAATTAGAATAGTTGTTAAAACTCGGCTTATATACATAAAGAAGAAAATAGAAAAAAAAATGACAAGAAAGCCACTAAAATTGTAAACCTACATATAGCCTATCCAATGCAAATAACACAACATATTCAAAAGAGAAAGAATATAGGCAACACATACCAGAGCCTCAGCATTTGGCTCACACTTGCGGTCCAAGAGCAGCTTGGCTGTCTTGACATTGCCACAATGGGCAGCAACATGAAGTGGGGTCAGGTAATCAACAGTGACCTCGTTCAAGGATGCCTTGTGGTAGAGCAGCAGCCTAGCACAGTCCTCATGGTCACCCTGAGCTGCCATGTGTAGTGGAGTCAGGCCATTCTGTACGGAGGAAATAAAACACGATAGAACCTGGCTTTACTCTAGATGAGACCTTTCTATTCTGTAAATAATCATTTTTTCCAATTTGTACTTCATGAAACAAGCTGAAAATCCTGTTCTACAATCGGAACCCTGGTGTCAATTTGTTGGGGCGCATGTTTGTATTAAAAGAGGCTTACAAATGGTCTTACTATCTCTCCTTTTACTTGCATGATCCAGATATATGCCTCCAACTATCCATATTTACCTGGAATCTAGATCTCTCAATAATTCTAATCCTAAACACAAAATTTAAATACAGAACTTAGTTCCTTTTGGAATAAAGAAAATCTACTTTATATTCTATCCTTTCCCAATCTGCTTTTCAAATCCTTTTAAACGCTTATTAGAAAGCTGTGAATCTTTTGTGTGAAGTGCATTAAAGTGCACCACCTTGCAGGAATTCTTGGCTATGCAGTTATTTAAACCTAGATATACACCCCAAGCCAATTGAAAATGACTTCAATTTTTAAAGAATGACATAATGGGGTGCGAAATTTGTGATCGTAAGTTACCCCATGTAGGCGAAACAAAGCATTTTGGGGAAATCAAGGAAAGCCGTTTGATTTGATTTTTTATGAATTAGGGACCTAGCCACATGAATGCTGTAGACGCCTACAAAAAGTTTCAAAGGTGTCGGTTGGGTAATAACGGAGGAGTTCATGAACAAAGCTCTAAACTCCGCTTTTATATAGATAAGTATCTTATGTAAAAAAAAAATGATTTAAATGAACACTATTTTAAGAGCCATTCATAAAATTGAGTACAATCCTTACAACAGGGGTTTAAACTTTTTGAATAATAATTTGTTGTAAAATAAACTTTTGCTCCTGGTGAAAACAAATTGGTATAACATTTGTTTTCCAATATTTAAGCAAATAAGAAAAAGACTTTTGAAAAAAGCTACAAAATACTATGCTTGTATTTGAGCTTTCTCAACCTAGTAGTTTTTTAGTATTTGTAGCATAGGAGATTTTGAAGAGCATGTATAGTCACATGTTTAAGAACACCCACCCATGGGCCTACAGAATATATCAAGAACATTTTCAAATAGCTAAATCAATGAAACATTTTTATTTATATATCACCATTCAGTACAAGAATAAAGAGGTCTTCTGTACTTTGATACTGAAAAGGCTGAATAAATAATACTTAGAAATCATTGTGCTTTGACTGATTTTTTCTAAGATATCCAATCTCCCAAAGGAAAGGATCAACCTGGTAAGAGTGTTTGCCCACCTTAGTCTTGGCTGAGTGAGGAGCCCCTCTCTCAAGCAGAGTATCCACCACGCTGTCATGTCCACTCCTGGCTGCACAATGGAGCGGAGTCAGTCCATCCTGGGAGACAAAGATAGGAAGTGAAAGGATATATTTAAAAGAGCAAAAACTGAACATGATGCATTTTATCATTTACTTTCAGTGATGCAATTTGTAATGCATCTGAGAAAGGTACAACATATATTAAACTCTGCAACTTTCAGGGTAGCCTTGTATAAGCTTTTCCCAGATTCCTTAAAATTTCATACGAGAAAAAAATTATTTCCTATTTTCTTTGAAAGTTTAAAAAAAATTGTAGGGAACTTACCCCAGTCTTCTCGTTGATGGTCGCATTGCTATCCAGCAGAAGGTTAACCATATTCAGTTTTCCCCAACGTGAGCCAACGTGCAGTGGAGTGATGTTGTTCTGAAAAATGGTACAGAACAATAAATATTGCAAAACACCAATGGAAGATACATTTATGACACTTAAATGTATGGATACAGTGCAGGTATATCCTAGGTTTTGAATGCAGCAGGCCAGTTAGGGTTTACAAAACTTAAAATGAGTTAATATGGGAGAGGGTCACTGAACATTGGAGAAATGTAGATAATACTAAGAATCAAAAGTCACAGTATAAAGACCTGCATTGCAATTTAAACAATGAAAATCTCCTGCAATAATGTTTTATTTTCTACTCTGAAAAAAATTAGGAGGCACCATGTTTAAAATACAAAAATTTGAAAATTCCGCAATTGCTGCTAATGCTATTTATTTGGATTGAGTGCCAGTCACTCATTTAGTTCTGCAGCAGTGACAGTATTTGAGGATTGGTGGAAAAATTCAAATTAAAAAATATATACGAATCTATGGTCCTTCATTTTAAATTCACATTGCATCACATACAGAGAACTAAAGTTGAAACATATAATTGACAAGAATTTCTTTTACAGTGCTCCAAATCTATGAAATATAAGTTGAAATGTTAGCTTATGAATAAAGGGGAAAAGTTTTAACTTATCAACAGTCATTTTCATTACTACAACAGAGGTTCATACGGTCACAGAAGATGATTATTTTGGATATCTGCAACGTCTATGGTAAGCAAATTGCTTAATGAGCTCAGAAATTTCAAAGCAGATTTATAAGTCTTTGTGACATACCTTTGCTCTGAAGTTTACATCAGCATTGCGTTGAATCAGAAGATTGGCCACATTGGTGTTGCCATAATGGGAGGCAATGTGAAGCGGGGTAAAACCACTCTGTTGGTGAACAGAAATAATGAAACTTAAAGTTTCAAATTTGGAGATCAACAAAAAATTCTGCTCCTTCTTACTTTTTATGCAAAATGCCTAAGGAGACCCTCCATTTTTAAGTTTATCTAAAGTAAAACTCCCTCCTTTAATCACTTTCCACATTAGATAAAAACAAATTGATAGGAACAAAAAAAAATTGCTTTTCAAGATCTTTGCCATGAAAAATTTGGGGAAACGTTCTGATGCAAAAAAAGGAAAAAGTTTATGTTTAACATGATGGGAATTTGCATCCAAGTGTCTTAATATGCAGGCATACAGATATTTTCCTCAGGTGAGTTTTATCATAACATAAACATGTATTTCTTTCCCATTTACTTCAGAGAAAAAACTAAAAATCAAAATACATATATGAGAAACCATAAATCCTAACTTCAAATAAAAAAAAGAATGAAATCATAAAAAGCTATGGTAGAGCCAAGTAGCAGTAAGTCTACATGTTATATGTCTTAAAAAAATATAAAGAAGTTGACAGGGAAAATATTGTCTGAAACAAAAATCTTAACCAATGCAGTGAAAGCAAAGAGGAAATCAATTGTACATTAATACTATAGGGAAATCAATGATGTTGCAATAAACCTTGACTACAGGCAGCAGCCAACAAACCTCACCAAATTAAAAAAAGGCTTTATTTCAATTAAAAAAAAAGAAAGAAAGAAAGAAAGAGGAGAGAGGAAAGTTCCATTCAACAAGGCATAATGCTCACATACACCAACCTAGCCATTTTTTTAGTCTTAACTTATTCTCATATTGATAATACAAAGCATTTAGGGATAAAGCATTACCATGCATGAAAGTACTCATGCAATGATGTTGACACTTTCAAGTTTTAATTTAAAAAATGTTAATTATAATACAATCATTATCCTATGTTTTACAATAAAGTCAGGAACTTTGTCTATACGAGTTTGATTCACAACTTTAATACTTAGGAATGATGATAGTTCCAAGAGATGAAAACTCCATGAAATTATTATGTTTACCAGTCTAGGAGATGTTAGTGTTCCTTTATATTAAATGAAAATCGATTCAGATTGCTGCATTTTAATGTTTAATAATATTAAAACACTGTTGATTTTGTTTAAAAAAAAATAAAATATAAACAATGCTAGCCACTACTGTAATAAACAAAAAATCAACAACAACTAACATTTACTTGGGTACAGGGAAAGAAAAAAAAGGATGCTGAAGTAACTTTTACATTTGACAATGAACATGAAAGTAAAAAAGAAAAAGAAAAACTAAGAGGAAAATAAATGAGGTAAAGCCATTTTCCAAAATGCAGACCACTTTTGATTTTTCTTGCTTCTGATTCACATAAGATTTTTGAAAAAAAAAAACAAAAACAAACCAAAATCATTCAAACCAACCTTGGTTGTGTCATTGACTAGTCCTCCCTGAGTTAGCGTGACAGTGGAATGAAAGATATAGGTTAAAGATCCTTAAATGCACCTTATATTTCAAGTATAATATTTAAAATTATATGTAAAAAGTTTTGTGAGTCAATGATGGCTTAGCATTGAGAGTGCAAACTTGAAATCTAAAGATTCTCTCTAGAAAATTAAAATTTGTCTCGTTGAAAGTTTACAAAAAAATATTTCTTTAAATTCAAAGACCAGGAGCTGTGTTCATGAGACGATGTAGACCTAAAAACCTGGCTAGCTTAAGTCTAAAAACTAAATTTCATCCTACAATTTATTCTGAGGACTTTCTTAGTACTAAATTTTGGCAAAAGTTACCACCTGTCAAGGCTGGACTAAGTATTAAATTTTAACCGTAAGTCTGCTTCCTACAAAAAATAAATATTGCTTACTTCTGTGTTTTTATAGTGATAGTGGGATGGTTTAAAACTCTAATCTGACCATTTCAGTAAAAGAAATAATCTTTCCAAGCCCATTTATGTGTTTTTATAATTTAGATCTACTGTCTTAATTCTGTGCAAATGCAATTTTTCACCCATCAATCTATAGAAATTAAAGATAGATCTTGATTATCCTTTTTAACTTTCTACATTATAAAGTCCTTTCCTCATTTCAACATGGCTTTCTCACTTTAGAACTGTCCCTCTTCTTTTTTTCTGACGTAGTTAGTCTACATACGAAATTTACCATGAATATCGTATAGTCTGATAACAAAAATTAGTCTAGCGACGTCAATTTTTCAGACACAGTTTACACCTCCACATAGGTGCAGAAGGTGCTCAAGCCAAAAGTGTTTTTTTTTTTAAACCTCTTTGTACCATACATGAAGTGAGACGTATATCACATTTATCTATATAAAAAAAGGGACAAGATGCCATCGTACCACTTACGCCAAGGTTTAGAGCTAGATGTACTGTACAAAATGTTCTACACACGTCAAGCTTTATCCATCAAAAATCTCGATATCATTGATAGTAACAATAAAACTAGTTAGAAATTTGTGTTTATCCATAAATTTTTCATACTAAATGGACTTTTTTGTGTTAGAATACGTAAATGGTCCTATCTATTCGATCTGGATCTAGATCTAGACCTGACAGTGTTGGTAAGAACTAAGAAGCCACCTCAGTTTTTCTAGCTCAATCTGGGCCAAAAAAAATTGTCACAAAGGAGGTAATCTGACAGAAGCTGTCTTATTGAAGATCCCCTAGGTGACTCAAGAGTTTCTTACAGGAACAGTTAAACAGTACAGATATTACATAAATTCATTGGAATAATAAATTATGCTCATTATGCAAATCAATCTGTGGACAAAATAAAGAGCTAAGCGACAGGCCAATCTGGTTGTGTTATTTAATGTACCAAGTTTTGTGTTTTACAGTATTCCTTTATCTTTAAACCAATTACAGCTATATTGATTTTCAAGTTCTTTGCTAAATAGCTGAAATGCCTAAAACATGGCTTAGCAGATTTATACGGATAGTTAAGACAAGTGAGACAGATAATTTGCAAGTTGTTATTGGCAGCTGATCAAACAACACAATAGGTGTTCCCTCTTCATTAAAAATAATAACACTGTTGTCAATTTGGCATAAAATATGTTTGTAATAATGGAGGTGATAAACTCATCTTCAGTTCTCCTCTCCTCTTAAATGTTCTGCAACTCTCCTGTTTAAAAAAAAGCTTATACTTCCTCAAACTTGTTGCAATAGTTAACCAGTCTTCTGTGATGCACATATAAAAATAAGCCCTTCTACAAATCTTTATAAAATATCTCGGCAAGATGCTGACAAAGGTTGCTCAATCAGGGAAGAACAACACCAAACGAAGTTCCACCTCAAAAGACAACACCAACATAACATATGCTACCCTGTTTAAATTTCATTGCTTAAACTTTTTGAAAATGACAAAAGTGTAGATAACATAAAAAGTGGGAAATTGTAGAAGTATTTACAGATAAAGAATGAAGTCGAGGTGTTACATAACAAAATCCCACTTTGTTTGGAGTCATATTTTCAGGTGTTCCGATGTCATTTAAATTTTGATATTGATGCAAACTTACATTTTTTAGTTCTTAGAACTAAAACACCATTGGTTACCCACATCAACCAATATTGTTCTAATATTTCTATGCGATTTGTCACCATAAGCAAACTTTTACATTTAAATCAAACTTGCAAAACACTAGAATTAAACAAAATAATGAAAATGTGTAAATATATTTTTAAAAAGATGTTTTGCTACATGTTAAACTTTACTTTTCAAAGCTCAAAATGGATCTTAACTGATTTGTTAAAAGATACCTCTATTTATTAAAGGTACGGGACCGTCCAACAGGTCTAGATTCAATCAAGTTAAAGCTAAAGTAGAGAAAAAACATCCCTCATGCCTTTCACTAAAACCACGTGAAAAAACAACACAAAAACTGTGTCATGTTTCACAATTTTACAGAAGTTTACAACAAGCTCAAGGACTTATCACAGGCATTTCGGGGGGAAAGTTAATCAGAATTATTTACTTTAGTTTGCATCTCCACACTGTTCTGTTCATTCTGCAGCAACAGAGCAGCAGACTTGACATCATCTTTCTTGGCAGCAATGTGGAGAGCCGGCAGGCGAACTTTACCCTTGGCGTC
The DNA here is from genome assembly GCA_033675545.1 of Elysia crispata. Taxonomy (NCBI): domain Eukaryota; kingdom Metazoa; phylum Mollusca; class Gastropoda; family Plakobranchidae; genus Elysia; species Elysia crispata. The sequence goes on along the minus strand of JAWDGP010006345.1, from coordinate 608,834 downwards.
ATGCTCCAGCAGGACAGAGACAACCTTGTCATGACCTTGTTGCAGGGCCACAGCCAGAGGGGTGAAACCATCCTGAACAATGTGTAAAAAGATGTGTGAATACAGTAAAGTTATTTCTCAAATGTAAAATTTAACTAAAAGATGCACTGAAAGAGAAATAAGAAAATGCAATGAACTATTTCATACATTAAAACTTTTAAGAGTCAGCAAATTTGTAGCTATGAAAAGATTTCCAAAAGACTTGATGAGAACCAATAACTGTATATTGAAGTAAATAAAATTTTTGGTTCAAGACAAAACAAATCATAAAAGTCTTCCAGACTTTCAACAGAAATGAAATATGGGCTTCAGATCCTTTTTCACTGTCTAGGAACTGGTCTGGATATGGCTGAGAAGACTATTTTTAACACCATGTTCAAACATCAAATTAAATTTTTTATGCCTTGTTATTATTTGATTATCAAATTGAATGAGTAGAACATTATTCTTAATGTGGCAAAAGCAAAACACTTTCCTTTTTTGTTTGTTTTGTTGGTTGGTTTGGTTTTACAAACAAGACTATCAACAAATAAGTGTTATACAATTTCATAGCATGTCCATGCATTCATATTGCTAGCAACTGACAGCAAGATGCTTGAATAAATCATGTTACCATTATTTGAGCTTGAAATCTCTAAAATTTACATTAATGAGAGGAAAATATTGCTTTGAATCTTACTCTCTACTCTTTCTTATTTGACACAGGAATATCTTTTGATTTGTCAATTTGAAAATCCTGGTGAATATCAGATGTACTATTGTAGCAATTGTTGCTACATAAGTTTGGTTTATAATCCTACATCAACAACACTGTGACATGCTTAGAAAGCTTAGAAATAATTATTTGTACATCAAAACCAATTTAAAGTGTATTGGAAATTTGACACAGCTAGAATGCCTCTGTATATTTCTCTCACCTCAGTCGAAAGTCCTTGATTTGCTCCATTGGCCAGCAAGTACTTGACAACCTCAGAGTGGCCCTCCTGGGAGGCCATATACAGTGGGGTGAAGCCAGCCTGAGAGTAAAAATAAAAATATTAGAGTGGTAAGTCTCTGTTTAGAGGTTAGATAGAGACCAAAGTCAAAGCATTTCTATACAAGCCAAAAGTATATGAGGCTGGTAGGTATTGAAATGCCATAATGTATGTAAATCCTCAATATCTTAAACTAATAAATCCATAGTAAGTGCTAGCCTGTCCTCTTAAAATATGAGACATATGTACATATCGGAAATTTTGAAAAATACAACCTGCCAGTTACATTTTTTTTCTCCTTATGGGCAAGCTAAACAACCCATGGCCATCAATTTGGGCTGGGATTGAAGAATGTATAATGAAACAAAACTCCATGAAAACCTGAGCCAGTTGAATCAACCTAAGGCCTCTACAAGACACCATCAAGGATTATTATAATATGGCATTTCCTTGACTGATTTATTTAATATAGCATTTATCAAAATTGCTCACTTTTTTATTATTTTGGCCTTAAGGAAATTCTTGAAAGCACACGCCCAGTTACAGATTCAAAAATTATTGTATTCATCAAAATTGCTCACCTTTTATTATTTTTGGCCAGAAATTCTTGTAAGCAGGCGTCCAGTTACAGATTGGCAAAGTATGCCCCTATGTAAAATTAATAAGGTTTTTAACATTAAGTGTGTTCTGCTATGGGTCTTGCCCTACCTGAGCTTGCAGGTTGACCTGTGCTTTATGCTCTACAAGGTTGTTCACTATGTCCAGATGTCCGGCCAGGGAGGCAATGTGAAGAGCAGTGTTCCCTTTCTGAAATCAATATAGAATCAGTGAAAGTTCAGCTCAAATACCCATCAAGTAAAATATTTAAATTGAAAAAGAAAATGATATCTTCCTTAAAATGTTTGAATTTTATTTTTCATGATTGCACTACCATTACAAGCATTTAACTTTAATAATCAAGAATACACACTCTGAGAAGTTAAGATGGGAGCAGAGAAAGAAAGAGAGAGAGAGAAAGACAAAGACAGATAGCCAAACACAGAGACAGAGAGAGGTAGACAGAAAGAGACAGAGAGAGAGAGAGAGAGAGAGAGAGAGAGAGAGAGAGAGAACACAGGAAGTAAATATTAGTATGCAAATAGTTAGGGATTTTTGTACCTTGGTAGCTGCTTCCACATTGGCCCCACGGCTGAGCAGCTCCGTCACAATGTTGGTATGTCCTTCCTTGGACGCCAGATGGAGAGCATTCAGTCCATTCTGGCATTATGGAAAGAGTCGTAAACATGTTACATAACATAGCTACAATCTATCAAAATGTGAAGAAATTAAGGGGGGAGGGAGGGTTCTTTGAACTCTGTAGATACCTAAAGATTCTTTGCAAAACAAGATTTCACCTTTTAGGTAAAATTCATGACAGTCTTAAGTTATAGCTTTGAGAAACCAACTTAACATGATTTTATACACAAAAAGTCAAATATAAAGTTTTACCCTAGTGTTTGCTGGGTTGAGTAAAGAACCAGTTGCAACTAGAAAGTGTAGTGATAACAAATTGTTTGATTTAGTTATCTTCTTTTAAAAAAGACTAGCATTGTCATAGCCATCATAAGGAATAGGGTAGAATTCAGTGGCAGTGGTATGCAAGATAAATAAAAAAGAAAGGGGAAGAACAATGGCAGACAATAACTATACATGAAACCAGAACAACAGAAAGAAGCCAGAGAGAGCGAGAGCGAGAGTGAGAGCGAGAGAGAGAGAGAGAGAGAGAGAGAGAGAGAGAGAGAGAGAGAGAGAGAGAGAGAGAGAGAGAGAGAGAGAGAGAGAGAGAGAGAGAGAGAGAGAGAGGGAGAGAGAGAGAGAGAGAGAGAGAGAGAGAGAGAGAGAGAGAGAGAGAGAGAGAGAGAGAGAGAGAGAGAGAGAGAGAGAGAGAGAGAGAGAGAGAGAGGTTAAAGCGGCACACAAAAATTGGAAGCCCAAAGCAATACAATACAAGTTAGGGGTAAAGATCTAGGAAGAGATTGGATCATGATGTGGTAAAGAGAAAGAGTGTGGCACCAGTGTACATTGTCAGATGTTACAGTTCTCAATGCTGGAAAGCTTTTCACTGGTACTCACAGGATTGCTGGTGTTGATGTCTGTGCTGCCCTTGAGGTAGTCAAGCACCTCGTCCAGGTTGCCATCACGGGCTGCTCGCAGGAACCCTGCATTGCCGTCGCTCTGGAAAGGAAATTTAAAAAAAGGAAAACATTATGACTATGTTTTGAGCACTGGGGGAAAAACTCAGACAAATTGGGGCAGAATATATAGTTTTAGTAAGATTAAAAAAATAAAAATTCATGCAATTATGTGGAACTTGTGATGTTCACCTGTTGCCATGGTCAAAAGTGGCCTTTTCGTTGTTGTTATTGTTGTTGCTGTTGTTAAAGATTACAAAACATAATAACAAGAAGCTATGTATATAAATAGAGCTCACAGCTCTGTGTCATGCAACAGACATTTGCATTCAAAATTATTTGATCCGATTTACAATATGCATCATATTGTTAGAAGGTGCACACCCAGCCTTGTTTTTCTTTCCCTTCAGCACATAGTTTTGATGTCCAATCAAATGTGATTATCTTTATGTTTACAAATGCATCATCCAAACTAATCTCTAGAGAGAATATCACTCTTTTCTCAACTTCCTTCCCTTAAAAGTTTGGGTATATACAGTGATTTTCAGGCATCCATATAGTCATGGCCATGGTTTAAAATCACACTACTTGGGGAGATGACCCCTGGTGTTGTAAAGAATTATGGGATAAGCATGGGTAATATAATATGATGCACTGCCATTTTTGAAAGGTTGAGAAATTGACTTTCATTTTCTAAATTCCATTATTTCTCAAATTACTGGAAATGTTCTCGGCTTAAAGTGAGTAAACTTAACATCTCTTTAAACTTAACATGTTAATATTTCTGGGGGGTAGGGGTTTTGTCCTTTTATTTGTCTGCAAATTGCCTTAAAGCAGTTTAGTTCCGGCAAAGTGGGTAAGAAAGAGAGAAAGAGAGGGAGGGAGAGAGAGAGAGAGAGAGAGAGAGAGAGAGAGAGAGAGAGAGAGAGAGAGAGAGAGAGAGAGAGAGAGAGAGAGAGAAACACAGAGAGACAGACAGGGACAGGGACAGGCAGATAGACAAGACAGATGAGTGGAAGATATGAGAGAGCCAGACCAATATCCTTAGTCCCATGCCAGCCACCTCAATGCTGGGTTAATTTTGATTGGGATGATGGTTTGTGTCTCTCTCTCTCTCTCTCTCTCTCTCTCTCTCTCTCTCTCTCTCTCTCTCTCTCTCTCTCTCTCTCTCTCTCTCTCTCTCTCTCTCTCTCTCTCTCTCTCTCTCTCTCTCTCTCTCTCCCTCCCTCTCCTCTCCTCTTCTTCCCTCCTTACTACCCCTCCAGTGGCCCAGTTCTGCCTCTCTCTCTTCCCATCTTCTCTGCTCCCAGACTGAATCTTTACTTGCTCACCATCTGAGACCTGGTCAATACAAGTTTGGCAGTTTGCCCGGCGCCAGCGGCAGCAACCATTACGGTGCGATATAATCTATGTGCTAGCGCTAACCACAGACTACTTCCTGGGTAGTTAGGATTCTCATTGTGCTGCCTGGCTTCCCGACTTCCATCAACCACATCTCATTTTTCGTGAATTTTTTTTTTTTGTGATCATAGCGAGAGGGTTAGAAGATTGCTCTGAAAAGTCAATTTTACGATATACCTGGCACTATTCGCTTTCGTTCATAACAATAAGGGAGGGAAAAGGAAGAAAGGCTTCTAATTTACAACTCATATATTTAGTGAGTAAAGATATAAAGAAAAGGACGTAAAGGAGTTTATGTAAAGGGTTTAATGACAACTGATAATAGCGTATCGTGCATTATATGACAAGAGGGAGCAAAACAGGCAAACAGGCAGAGAGAGAGAGAGAGAGAGAGAGAGAGAGAGAGAGAGAGAGAGAGAGAGAGAGAGAGAGAGAGAGAGAGAGAGAGAAAGCCCACTCAATTTAGGTTGATAAAAGATGAACGAATGAATCAAAAGTTTGTTTTGTGCTTTGTTATTGTTTTTTTTACACATCTATATTTTTTGACACGTGCGCTCAACCTCATGGGAAGAGAGGGAAGAGAAATCGGTAAATTTAGGGGGAAATCATTTCCCTCAATATAAGTTTTCTATCTCGTATGAATTGCCGAGGTCTTTAAGATGTTCTGGCCCTCTACCGTTTCTACAAGAATTTTGATTCAAGCCTTCCCTGTTCTTAAAACCAATGTAATAAATCTAGACAAACAAAAAGACCTTCGCATACTTGACAACATGTACTGAGACACGCATGCAGTATTTAACACGGAAAGAGGCATACGAAACATACAATCAAGCAATATACGAAATACAGAGACAAAAAAAAAAGAGAAGAAACATACTGCAACTAAGGAAGAAACGAAACATAAAGACAATAAGAAAGACGCGAAAGGTACAGACTAAGGAAGACACTACACATAGACAACTTTATAAAGAGTTGGAACGACAAGCTCCCCCTCAGATCAATACATCTCGATCAATAATTGGCGGCCTTCGGGGCAGACAGACACACGAATTTTATGCGTTTCGCGTATGGGCAACGGGTTGAACAGTAGAGTCGCCTGTAACATGTGAAGTACATGTGAAACATATCACAAAGTTCTCTAAATCATGTCGATAGCAATGTTCTACCCCAAAACTTGGCATGGGATTGAAACGTGTCCACAAAAGGCAAAAACATATAAAACACAAAGCCGATAGCAGCATCGTAGTAACTAAATGATGTATGTTAGTTTGAGATGTGGGTTTGAGCCTGAAACAGAACAATTGGTGTCTCCAGCTCCTAACTGCGCACGCCTAGTTAAATTAAAATAAAAACGTGTATGATTTGTGTTGCATTCAATAATTATGTTTTTGATGACTACATGTTCTGCCGCATCAATCCGATTCGTACTTTAGAAAGGTATTAATGGGTAAGATCCTGGGACAAAAAAAAAAAACAGATTAAGTCTTAAACTCCTTTTTTGCCCGATATTCATGTGTTCAACAAAAGCTAACTCTATAAATACAATTTTCATAAGCAGCAATGCCCGAGAAGAGGAGAAAAAAAATAACACAGCATTGTTTCTCTAAGCAAAGACCTTGTAGCGTCGTTGCTCAATATTTTATCTCTTTCACATCAAAGTCTTTGCTGTCGTCGTATTCTCACCACAGTCGGGCATACAGGGTTATTCATCACCAGACATTTATTATTCTTGTCAATAACGTGCTAAATGCGCATCTTTGGGAAAAACTCACCCGAGCGGAACTGTCAAGTTACGTAGACCTACACTGTCTTGTATAAATGACAAAACCATTCAGTTTCAGGTCGCTTGATGGCACGATCGATGGAGGTCTAGATCTAGACTTCTATTCTAGACTGGGATGGGCTTCGGATAGTCAAGTTGGAACAGAGAGGCGGAATTATATCGTATTGATTTGTGCACGAAGCTAGACCTTAGATTTTCAAAATTAAAGTGCTTTTGTTTTGGTTTGTTTTTTTTAATCCTGCGCCCACTTTAGGCAGTTATCCTTTTTAGTTTTAGGGTCGCAACTGAAGAGGAATTCATCTGCTAAGTGCAATCTCCACAGTCATAGAGACTATAAGGCTCCCGTCGGGCTTTAGGATAGGGTCGGTAAGATGACACTCCACCACCAGAGAACCCAAGTCAGTATTCGAACTGCACTATCAGCCTAGCGCTCTACAAACGGACCTATCTGCCACCATAAAATTAAGTTATCAATCAATGTTGGAGCCTACATTTACGCTACTCACACTGGTGAATATTTGTGACAGTCACAGGTAAAGCTTGTCAGGAATTGTAAAAAAAAAAAATACTGCAGCCGCATGGGTTAAATTCCATTAACTTCATATTTTTTTTCCTAGATGGAGAAACCTTGTTTAAAACTTTGTCCCGCAATTCTTAATTCTTCAAATTAATACGAATTAATCTAATTTGACTGGCGAGGTTTCTTTTGACTTATGAGTTAGTTACATTTTCACTGTAGCTAATACGAGGCGATCATGTCCAAATTGTTGTAATTTTAAAGAGGCATCATAGAGACAACAAGAACAGGAAGGAATAAATTAACCTTTCAGCAATAAAGTGATTTTTCGTGAGATCTCATGGCCCAAAGCGTTGGTATGTGACAAAACGAAAACATCAAATTGGCAAACTACAACAAAATTTGATTTGAGAAACGGAGCAAGCTTTTAAAAAAATACCACAGACAGATAGACATGAGCCAAAGATATTCTGAATCTAAGTCAAAAAATAGCCAATAATAATGCCGAGTTGATTATGATGTGACACTGATCTGTGGTGTCACCATGCTCCTTGCATCTTAAATTCTTTGGATAAAAAAAAATCCGAAAGTAGGTTGCCTTGATGACTCACGCTAATTTTGAAGAAAAAGAGATAAGAAACAGAGCATGAATTTAGTATTACATTACAATACAATGTGTAGATCGATCTGGGCCCACTTTCAAGCCGTTTTATCTTGCAAAGGGAATTCTAAGTATGAGAGAGAGGAGGGAAGGGCAAAGCTTAACGCTCGGGACTCGGGAGTGTCAAGCGGAGAAAAGTTCAAGCGTTGTTGCCCCTTGAGTTGACATTTAACAGTGTGCAGCTCGCAATGAATACTTTATAAATAGATTCCATGCCATTTCATAGTGGTTTTTGGAGAATTCTGGAGAAAACAAAGCTTATAATGTCGTGTGATTTGAAAGAAGAGCAGAGTAGATGTATCATCATATCTTCATCTATGATGGTCTCTTTGTTATTTTGCTTGACTATGCGCTTGCAGAAGGTGCACGCAAAAGAAACAGGTAGCAGAAGAATGCACAGTACTGGAGGGATGAAAATAGAATGGAATGATAAAGGAAGAAGAAAAGAAAGAGAAGGAGAGGCAGACAAAAGAGGGGGAGAATGAAGACGCCAGGTTTCAAAAGCAATGCACAATATTGGAACTCAGTTACTATGCATATATATGCATCAGCACAGAAAGTAGAGCGCTATGTTGGCGATGTATGATGGATGTGGCGATTGTATCCTGATTTTGGGGTTAGACGATTTCATCTAATCAACCGGCCATAATTATTGTTTGACGGAGCCTTGTACTGTAACAGTTGTCCCTTTGAGTGAAGATGCTTAAGTACGCTAATAATGCACAACTCTTCGATTCTCAAAACAAGCCATGCAATTCTCGGGTGTCCACAAACTAGTAGCAGATTTTTCATGGTTTGTTGCTTGAGAAAAGCTCACAAACAATAACAAACGAATATTTCTGAAACGTACTCTTCATTTTTAGAATCCTTTGGACACAGGCATGGTCCTTTACTTACATTTTTTAATAGTTCTGCAAATAATCATGTAACATACTATTACAAGTAGTAGTAGCAATATTGTGCCCTAATTATGGAATCCCCACCTCCACTCAAACAGATCATGCGTGACTGACTCGGTGCATCTGCCCGTGACCTCAAGTCTCACCCTGATGACCAAACGCCAACCTCTCGGACCTTGCAACAAACTGGCACACTGCGAGTTGCTCAACAACTTCCAATAATTTAAAATAAAGAAAAACCGTTACCCTAGACCCGGGATTTAAATGTGTAAAAAATATTCCTGCACCACAGAAAAAAAGATTTGAAATACCTTGAAGTGGATACTTTTAGTTTATTAGAAATACATATATATATTCCTCTTTTTGGTTTAAATTACGTATTCTTCAATCTAAAATATCTTTTCCTACCTACTTTTAAATGAATTTATCACCAATATAGATCTTGGGAACAATTAATTTGACAAAATAGTATATTACATGAGCGAGGAGAAATTCATTCAAATCTTAATTCTCCAGTAAATCTCAATTCCCCACTTTTGTCATCAGCACTCAAAATCTAGATCTAGATCATATCTGAATTGATCTAAATTTTAGTCTCGATTTAGATCTAGCGAGATTACCAGTCATGAGCCTAGACACACAGAACATGACTTCTGGTCATACGAAGTCCAAAATGTAAAGTTTCGGGGAGGGAGCCCTACAGTGAATGGAATGAAAGGAGATATGATATTTAAGCCTGCCACAGAGTAAACACACAAAGTAGATCCAGACATAGGGGACATAAGAAACTCTTAGCCTAAAACAAGGACTCACCATGTTTTAAAGAGGACCCAGTCGAATCCTATCTTCAGGAATCGTGTGTCTGCTGAGCCTTTCGAACAGATGGCACTACCGGTCTCTCTAACAACCGGCCTAGAATGAGTTTTCGAGAAATCAGATATAAAACCAACAGCCTCCAGTTATGAATTAGATCTTAGAACCCAAAAGCAATCAGATCATTGGTGCTGGAAATTTTCATCCATTGGTCGAAAGTTAGCATCCAAATCGAAAGCCCTTCATGAGCTGGATCTAAATCTAGAGAGGATCAACTACACCGCAGATCGTAGTATTTGGAGGGGAAGTAACACACTACACGCTTCTGTGACAGGTAACACACAACAGCGAGCATGCACAACGTTACAGGGTACAGCGTTGGCCAGCTGCGCTGAGGCAGTCAGTCGGCTGTGGCCTCACCACTCTCCGCGTTGGGCTTAAAACGCTTAGAGGCAGGCATCCCGACTATATACACACATTCACCTAATCACAATACCCACTCACACCCATACACCTGAGACGGCCAGGTGAATTCAAGGTGAAATCATTCAAATCTCTAGAACGACGGGAAATCCAATGAAGGCACGGTCAAGCGGTATTTTTCAGTGTTCCGGTCAGTAGCATTGTGTTTGCTAACAAGTTTTCCCATAACATGTGAATATTATTCTCCAGGCAACAGAAGTGAAAGTTTTAAGAGCTTTCTTTCCCTAATCCCTTACTCCTTGGGTTGATGTTAAAACACAAGGTAAATAACATCTTTTATTGATGTATTTTAGATGTCTGAAAAGGTTGAATAACTAACAAAGACACGAAAAGATGTCCATTCATGATTAAGGGGGAGGGAGAGGCTTGATCATCGAACGAACGAAACAAAATTTTGGAGAAAAACTCATGGTTCCATTTCCTTTATCCACGCTCCATCATTTCTAGAACAATTTTTCTATAATCGCCCCTCAATAACAAGATTGTCCCTAGAGTATTAAAAAAGGCATCGATGAACTAGGCCAGTCTTGCTCTTATTTGGCTTTAAGATTGTGCAGCGAATAAAACTTAATAGTTGATGTAAAACTAGCGGAGGCGGAGAGGAAATAAAGAATGGCTGCTACTGCTGTTCTCACACTGATTAAAACTTGTAATGACAATACATTTGTTCCTCTCTATCGATTGAATTACAAGCTTGAACTAAAGGACAATTTAAAAAAAGTGGGGACAAAATAATTTATTTCACATACATACTTTCTAACTTTATTGTATTTAGTAATGAGAGAGTTGACGGAACTAGCTTTTTGGTGGTAGCGAATGCAACAGTTGCCAAATTTTATCCTTTAATTTTTTTAACCGGTCCGACAGGAAATTCAATCTCGATCTCCAAATACCTATGGCAAGCTATGAGATTCGAACCTGAATACAATGGATACCCAAAGCCAAGATTCTGTCGTAGAATATTCAGATTGTCAGTCTACTTGTGAACGAACTGAGTTATAATGCACCCTCATGGGATGATAGATAGATACTTTTTTTCATTTCAAATTAGTACAAGATAGATAGAGGAAAACAAACAGAGAGAGAGAGAGAGAGAGAGAGAGAGAGAGAGAGAGAGAGAGAGAGAGAGAGAGAGAGAGAGAGAGAGAGAGAGAAGCAGGCAGAGAGTTATAAAAATGGACCCGCTATCTTTCAGGCAAGCTTAATGCGTTGTTGAAAAACGTTGCGTATAAATTAGCGTTAAGTATGTTTCTCGTGTTTTAGGTTCATGCAATGTAAAGATTGAACATTTATTTTCCGCGTAGAGAGCATTTCAAAAGATTCAACACGCATCATTTTTGACAAGCTTGTTGTTTCGTATAGAATGTACATTTCACAACATGTTCATCCAATGCTTTTTTGCATATCAAACTTAATCATCCGTCGGGGAGGGCAAAACTGAAAAGATGATATCCTCAACTCATCTACTGACAGCGCGGGATTCGAACCTGAGAAGAATGTTCTTGCGAACGCTCTAACCTCCACAGTACTTGGTGCTCTTATAGGACAAGATGGAGGGGGGGGGAGAGAGAGAGAGAGAGAGAGAGAGAGAGAGAGAGAGAGAGAGAGAGAGAGAGAGAGAGAGAGAGAGAGACACACACAGACAGAGAGGAGAACTGCAATTGTCTCAATTAATGAGGAAAAAAATATAATATCAATATAGCATGAACTGGCTCATTTACACATAAAAACTTTACTTTCTCACCGTCCCTGTTCACTCGGCACAGACAATGATACAGACACAATCCACCTGGAGCAGTCGACCGACATTTCCTAAATTGCTGTCATTTCAATCAACAGATTGCCAGAGAGACTCCACTCCACCCTAATTCAGTGACGATTTTTGGCTCCAGAGAAAAATAGAGTTAATCTCGCTGAGAAGGAGAGAGAGAGAGAGAGAGAGAGAGAGAGAGAGAGAGAGAGAGAGAGAGAGAGAGAGAGAGAGAGAGAGAGAGAGAAAGCTAGCTTTAGTAGGTCAAAGGCAACTATTGCATGCTCCATTTTATTAATCTCTGTGCGTGTATCACTGTATGTGCGCGCGCGTGTGTGTGTGTGGGTGAAGCGCTTTAATTGACGGTGCAATTTAGCGCGATAAAAGGCTCAAGTCATGGGGCCTCTGATGCTCCGTTTTAATTAGAGAGTGTATAGTCACTATAGTCATAGAACGGGGGTTAAAAATGTTTGAGTTGTTTCTATTCCCCCCACTCTCTCTAGACCATCAGCCTTTTCTGGTCGAAACCCGAGCAAGGGTGAATGCAATGTCACAGACTACCAAGCCCCCGTCAGGCCTTAGGATAGAGTTGAGGGGCCCTATCATCAGCATACTCAAGCCAGGATTCGACGCACTGTCAGTTCAGCACTCTACAGATTGAGCTATCTGCTACTCCAACGTAATTTATTTAGTGTGGCCCTAAGTTTCACCGGGGATGCTTATCTGACAAAGTGGGTTCGTCCAACTAAGACCCTCACGAAACCGATCACCGACCTCTGCGTGACTGGCAATGTACTCACGCCGTTAGCTTTGTGCTGGGCTCAAGGCGTGATTGTGAGCAAGAGGAAAAATGGATTTTTTTTTTGAGAATAAACGTTATTTAGAATAAAAGCCAACTTGTGATAAAAATAAAGAACAAAAGAAGGGACTAGCACAACAAAGTGCGTGTTTTGTTGGCGTTCTTATGTTTGTTTTTGTGTCGTTTTTTTTTTCTTTTTCTTTCCCTTTCTTTTTCTTCCTTTTCATTTTTCCCTTCATTTTTTTGTTCTTGTTGGATTGTTCGTTTTATTCTTTTTTTTTTTTTTTTTTTTTTTTGGGGGGGGGGGGGAGAGCGAGAGAGAGAGAGAGAGAGAGAGAGAGAGAGAGAGAGAGAGAGAGAGAGAGAGAGAGAGAGAGAGAGAGAGAGAGAGAAACTGATTTGTGGCATTAAAAGCATGAATTCTAGAGAATGGCTTAGTGTCTGCGTCACTTAATTTTTTTGCAAGCGAGTCTTACCCATATCATCCATCGCCTTCTCCTGTTTCGGGGCATTTCAGGCACTCACTGTCAGCCCGACAGGTCCTGGCATCACCCACAGGCACATTCCACACAAGGCATCTTTCAGCTAATGACAATTAACATTCTGTGACACTATGATTAATTAAACCGTGCTTGTTATTTTAATGAACTCCATCGTTTTTCACAGTTAAACAGAGTTATTCTTTATAATATAATTTTATATTTATGTTTTTTTTTTTCTGTATATGACAATCATTCCTTATCACAACACACCAAAAAAAACATTATATCCGCATGTATTTCCATTGGTCGATTAAATTTATTGATTAGGCGGCCAGTATTAATCCCTAGCCTGCATCACTTGAAAATCATTTTTTTTTTTTCTTTCCCAAGAAAAGATCAATTAAAGCTCTTTTACTATCTTATATAGGATATTTTGCTCAGTTCTTATACTGATTCAATATTAAAACGTAATGATTTAAGACCAATCGATAGATTTGTGTACTTTTATTTGTTATTGCTTCTTATTTTTCACCTATGACCTAGTACTTTTAAGGTTGATGGTAGTACATTTATAAGAAAACACTGCCCGCGTTGTATGAGAGAATAAAATGCAGCTTTCAACAACAAAATTAAGAACTTTTTTTCCATTCAAACATTATTAGAAAAACCGTTACACCATAATACATGACTGTGGAGTAAAATATACAATAATTTGCGCCTAATTTTGTCCTACCTCACAAATAGTGGATAGCGAACTTGCCTTTATAACTTTCGCAACAAAGTCTCAGAAAATAGGAAAAGAAATTAATAAAGTCGTAATAAAGTGGAAAATAAATTCGGCCAGCGTATGCTTGAAAAAGAAAAATTAAAAAATTGAGCTTTGTACAATATTCCCGATAGAGGAAAAAAAATATCCACGACTAATTCCCTACATGAGAGAACTATGAATTTATCCACAGAGCCACAAAAGAAACACACAAAAATCTGTTTGGGTGGACAACGGGGAACTTCCATACCAATCCAACAGCTACAGTAAAACTAAAGGTAAAATGAAGACCTCAATCAGTGTAGAGTTAATAATGTCCGGTTGATGGTCCAGACTTCACACCATCTGGAAAAGCTTGTGAAGTGAAAGCTTGTGAAGTGAAGGGGAGCTTTCGCGCACAGTGAAGGAAGCCAGCCGAAATCGCGTGGCCCCAAACATCAATAGAAACTCTTGTATGATTATCCACGTGAGCAATTTCAGTCTTTCCCTCCCGAGACGAGAAACGTTCGCAAGGTTAGGATGATGAACCTTGCATCTCCTCCCATCATACATCAGCTAAATCAGTACTGGCACAGAGAGACGAAATCCATACCTGTCTCATTGCTAAAAAAAATTCGCCCCACGTTGCTTTTTATTCATTTTAAAAAGTGAGCGTAATAAGCTCAGAGCACAGGCCAATGCATCTTAGAATCTTTTGCCTATCCCAGCTTCGGACCCAGGGGTGCCTTTTTTATCCCTAAATCTTGCAGATGACTAACCAAAACATATAGTTACCCAGACTTTTGTAGTTAGACCAACATTACAATGGTGTTTACGTAACTCGAATACACCAGGTCCGGTCCTATTTAGTTTCTTGTTGCGAACGCACACTGTTTTCATTCAAATTGTGTGCTACTTACAATGTAAACTATTGCCACTGAGGATAAGGTGAGGACAAAATAGGAAAGCTAATCAGCATGGAATTTTAAGTGAAGCACACTTTGTAATTACTCTTGTGGAAAAAAAAGGAAAAGAAAAAAAAGAAAAATATCAATAATATTCGCAAGAATTTACTGCACAAGTGACAAAAATACAGCTGCCACACCAGTTTGAAACTTTCGTCGCGTGACTGGTGGAAAGTTACCTGCTCGAGCGCCTGTGGACGCGCAGTAATTTAACATTTATCTCACATGTTGTAACTACAGTATTTCTTATGATGTTTTCATTTAGATACATGCAGATATGTGTTTCAGACATGAATATAATTATTGCTCTTGTGACTTTTTATTGTCGACTTTTTTTCCCAAAGTAGATTTAAACATATTCATTTTTTAAACGTTGAGGAAAAAAGCGAGGGAGCATGCAAGCTGTCTATTTAACGTCCACTGTCTCTATTATGAGGTGCCCAACTTTTTGTTGTTGTTGTTGTTGTTGTTGTTGTTGTTGTTGTTGTTGTTGTTGTTGTAGTTCTTCTTCTTCTTCTTCTTCTTCTTCTTCTTCTTCTTCTTCTTCTTCTTCTTCTTCTTCTTCTTCTTCTTCTTCTTCTTCTTCTTCTTTTCTTCTTCTTCTGCTCCTCCTCCTCCTCCTCCTCCTCCTCTTTCTTCTTCTTCTTCTTCCTTTTTATCATTCTTCTATCATTACGACAAAGGTAGAGCCACAGATGTGTCCTTCCTTATGCTGTTTTGTGGCCATTGAGTGCGCCATCTTATCAGACCTGCCAAATTGAACAAACTACGTTCGACACTATGAAGAGTTCCTAAATTAATTACTTTAGTTTAAGCGTAAACATACATCCAATATTTTTGTTCATAACAGAAACATCTAGTCGAATACAATTCTGTAAAAATCTATCAATCAAGAACGTGAAAAACACACGCAATAGGGTGTAAAAAAGGGTAATATATTTTGGGGTTGAAATGTGTACTAAAAGCAGACATATTAGGAATGTTTTGTTCTGCTTTCAGTAATTGAATGTGTAACACGAGAGGTTTCAGTTTCGTCTGCTTTTCTTTACGTGGAATATGATAGAATGTATTGTTGTTAAAAAAAAAAAAGGCTAGAGAGAGAGAGAGAGAGAGAGAGAGAGAGAGAGAGAGAGAGAGAGAGAGAGAGAGAGAGAGAGAGAGAGAGAGAGAGAGAGAGAGAGAGAGAGAGAGAGAGAGAGAGAGAGAATCCAAATAGAAAGCAAAAACACCATACTTCGAAGATAACCTGGTAATTATAGAGGATCCAAAAGGACGCGTGGGGATCTATAAATGGTATAATACAAGATCTAAAAGGAAATAGGCACACAATTTTATAATAACGGGACAAAAAAGAAATAACAAAACTATTATCAATTCAACATTTATTGAATTTATAACAGTTTTGTTATTTCTTTTTTGTCCCGTAATTATAAAGTTGTGTGCCTACTTTCTTTGAGAGAGAGAGAGAGGGAGAGAGAGAGAGAGAGAGAGAGAGAGAGAGAGAGAGAGAGAGAGAGAGAGAGAGAGGAATGGGAAAGAGATAGGGAAGAGAAATAGAAAGAATGAGGGTGATGATGGAACTGGCAAATTGTTAGACTGCCTAAATAATGGCGGGAGAGAGAGAAAGAGAGAGAGAGAGAGAGAGAGAGAGAGAGAGAGAGAGAGAGAGAGAGAGAGAGAGAGAGAGAGAGAGAGAGAGAAAGAGAGACAGTTTTTAAGTAGGCATGTAGACAGTGACTTTCTAGAAAGTTGCGACTGGAGAAATAATGAGATCGGCGTTGTAGAAACTTCTATCATTAGCAAGTGTGCACATGCCAGTATTGATCATAGCGATGCAAAGAAGCACAGACCGCCCTAAACATAATCAGAAGGTAGAGAAGCAAGGAAGACCTAAGATACAGGTAAACCTATGGGACTCGAAGTGGAGGAATTCTTTCTGAGTAAACAGCACTCGGGCATCCCTTTGCTCTTGAGTAAGATTTACCAACACTCCAGCAGATGTCGTGGCCTCGATCGGCAGTTCTGCTCAATTTTTTTTTCTTAGTTTATATCAAGAAAACCCAAGGTATTCTACTACATCAGTAATTCTCAGCGATGGTCTCTAGCCACCGGTTCAGTCATCCGATCCGAATATGATGATAGCTCGGGGCATCCATGAGCATCTGGTACTTACAACAATTATTTTATTCCATTGAAGAAAGTATCAGGTTTTAAACTAGGTGAAAAATGAACGCCACAAAAAAATAATTAAAGAACAAGACGAAGGAGGAGGAGGAGGAGGAAAAGAAATAATTAGATTGACCATTTCTTGCTGATTTGTACTAAATTGTTATTGTTATAATTTTTTTAAATAACCGAGGCGAAGATAAAGAACGTGTATTTTGATCAAGCCCTACTGGCCCATTATACTTTGATTTATCTTTTCTATATCCTCATTATATATTATTTAATTATTATTTTCTTTAGCCTCTCGAATTTTAACAATGGAATAGTTGTTTAAAGCTACACTCAGTTCCACCTAGAAGTGTGACTAACTTCAAAGGGACCACGAGACAATCATGCAAATGATTTTATCAGAGCACAAGTAAGCTAGCCTTTCGGGAGAACATCAGAACATACATGTAATTGAATTATTTCCACCTGTTTTTCTTTGTTATCCTAGTCAAATACTGAAGGTGAACCAAAAAGAATGTGACCTAGGGGAAAAGATGGATTTAGAAATGGCAGGTATGAGCCAGTCAAACTACAAGTTTTGTTTTTACAAACCACCTATTCAAATTCATTGCTACACATCTATTTCTGCCGCGCCCAACCTCAACTACCACACAGTACTTATATAATTCAGCACCTTACCTGTTTCTTAACCATTTTCCGCCTGCTTATATCTCTCCAACTGATGTTAGGAGTTTACACATAGAAGTTTTCCGAGTAACGAACACTTTGTGCTGATGAATGCTAGATCAAGATCACATCATCACTGAAGAGTTCTGTTTACTCTTAGAAAGAACTTGCACTATCTTGTTGAGCCAACAGTACTGAATCTCCTGTTGACTTTTCTCAATTCAGACAGAATCCAACGAAAAGGAAAAATACATGTAAATGTATTCATAGGAAAGCCCCTATAATTGAGCAAGACAGCATACGCAACAGCCGTTTTAGCTCTGGTTTATTTTAGTCTCCTCGGAGAGATGCTTTCGAAATGTTACAGAATTCCCCCACGCAGGACTTTTTGTGGTTAAATGATCAGAGAGAGAGAGAGAGAGAGAGAGAGAGAGAGAGAGAGAGAGAGAGAGAGAGAGAGAGAGAGAGAGATGGAGATGGATTTCATTGGAGTAAGATTGCCCAGGTCTACTAACTATAGATCAAGCGAGTCTACCTCGGGCTGTCAGCGTGGAGCAGACTCGTACTCTCTATCTCCTGGCATCAGATTACCTTTTTGTTCGTGAGCGGCCCGCATAGATCTCTGGATCTAGATCGAGCTCTCTGAACTAACTAAGCATTTACCCGCAACAGTTCCGAAAATCCTATCTCGCCTATGGCCCATGCAACACGGTTTTGCATTCAGCATTCCTGATCAGTCTGATCTCTGAGGGGAAAACAGGTAAGATATAGGCTGGGATTCCATTTCTAGCTGCGCTCCTATGTTTGATTGTTTGATATGACCCGTCCTGCGATCAGCTCGCCGAGTCCGGAAAATGTTTTGTTAATTGATTACAGCACATCTACAATAATGCCTGAGTAACTGTTGTCCACAATGCGATGTGCTCGTCGAGTCCAAGCTATGAGCTCTCCTGTTTGAGCTGTGGTCCCTCGCGGTGGGCTTAATCGTCATCTCTTTAAAGAGCTTTGATGCTTCAGTTTTATCCCAACTTTACGATGGGTAATCTCTTGAAGATAGAGCTTGAGTGATTGGCTTGTTCACATCGCGATAGTGCTAGCTCCGTTTAAATCAGAATCATTAACTTATTTCGTTAAATAAAAAATAAAATCCAAATCTATTATTTTGTAGATAGAGCCTTGTTAAATATTCATTATCATTTGAGTTACAATAAAATTAATGCACTGCTATGAATCCACGCAAGGGAGTCCGCATTTAGATACTGGCCAATGCGCTCTTAACACTGTGCTCTCCCAATATTGTTTGGAATAAACACGCGCTTCAAGGGCACGGGTAATGTTTTGTTTTTGAACACACACATTATAACTTCATTTTATGATTTGTTTTCCTCCCCATGATACCCAAGTACTGTCGAGCATTGTAATGACGCCACAAAGTGATTTGCTGAAACGATATCGTTGTAAAGTGAGGTGCAAAATGTTTATGCAAAAAAACCTACGCGAGACAAACTGCTCAATGGACTCATGCGACAAGCCGTAGGGAGAAAAAGTAGGGGGAGAAAGCAAAGTTTACGCTTACGGGTAGACAGTTAAGAGGGAAAAAAATGGGGGGAGAGCGAGTTTTACTTATTTCCAGTTTTTCAAAAGATGTAACGCATCGTTTATCCCTACCTAGTAAATGACCCGCACTTGGTGGTAAGGAATTTAGAGAATGTTTCATAAATTGACTAGATTTGGTTAACTTGCAGGAGAGAGAGAGAGAGAGAGAGAGAGAGAGAGAGAGAGAGAGAGAGAGAGAGAGAGACAGACAGACAGACAGACAGACAGACAGACAGACAGACAGACAGACAGACAGACAGACAGAGATAGACAGACATAGGATAAGCGATAAGGTGAGGTGGAAGGGGCAAGAAAGAGGGAAACAGACAGACAAGAAGGAGAGAGAACTTTAGGTTGATGAAGAAAGAAAGGAGGAGAGAGAAACAGGCAGATATAGAATGAGAGCTACAGAGACGAGTAAACGAAAAGAGAAAGAGGGATGGAGGAGGAGAGAGGAGGAGAAGGAGAGAGACAGACAGACAGAGAGAGAGAGAGAGAGAGAGAGAGAGGAGGAGGTGGGTAAGGGGCGTCCAAGAGTATAAGCAGATACAGAGAAATGAATTTTAGTCAGAAAGACCAACAGATTTCATACCAGGAATACAAAGTCAAACTTGACTGTTTGTCTGACAGAGAACACTTATGAATACAATTTAAAAAAAAAAAAACAGGACAAGCCTGAAAGCAAGAGTGACACTGAAGGAAGACATTATTTACAAAGCAAATTTACAATGTTTTAGTTTGCATTGCAGTCACTTCTAGTGACTTTGACGTCGACTATAATTATCAGGTCCTATGTTGGTTCGTGTGCTTATCTTTCCCATCCTTTTAGCTCTGTCGGCCTGTTTATTTCAGTCTAGATCTAAATTTCCTTCTTCTATCTATCTATCTATCTATCTATCTATCTATCTATCTATCTATCTATCTACCTATCTATCTATCTACTTATCTATCTATCTATCTATCTATCTATCTATCTATCTATCTATCTATCTATCTACTTATCTATTTATCTATCTATCTATCCATCTAAAATCTATTTTCTGTTTATCCCCTCATCCTTTCAAGCTATTAATCCTTCCATATAAGCTTATTTTTTCTTTCTATTTCTCGGCACAAAATGCATATCCATTCCTTTCCCCCCCCCCCCCCCCCCTCTCTCTCTCTCTCTCTCTCTCTCTCTCTCTCTCTCTCTCTCTATATATATATATATATATATATATATATATATATATATATATATATATATATACATATCTCTGCAAGGTATTTCTTTTTTCTTCTGCAACATCACTGCACTGTGCCACTTTGTAGTCTCAGAACTATAATATCACGGATGTCCTTCGCTGAATAATCCACAGAACAACTTACTCAGAAAAAAAAATTCTAACTAGTTCAAGGCATGCGCAGCGTGCAGAACATAACACATTGTCAGTGTCGTATGGCAGGCTATCACTCATCCAAACCAGGAGAGAGGTAGGTAGAAGAACTAAATATTGAGACCCTGAGATTCTTTCCTGTGCATTCAATGAAAAAGAAGAGGGAAAAAAAGGTGACATCCACAGAAGCTATGGCGAAATGCCAGAAGATGAGAACAAGAGCAAGGGAGCTCATACCACTTAATTCGAATTATTTGAAAGAAGTTAAACCACTTTGATTTATCTGAAACTCGTGCTACATCTAGTGCTTGCTCAAATCAAGTTTCATCAAATGGTTTGTCCTTCTCGGAAGTCAGTGTAGAACTATAGCAAATTCAGTTCATATCCCAGTACTTTGTGTATGTGTGTGCTTATTTCCCGCAATAGTAGTGACTGAAGAGGATAAACATGGAAGACCTGCAAGACTTCAAATGTACTGATCGAAATCATTTTGATGGTGCCAACTTGTTACGTGACGTGGTAAAAAAAACCAACAGTCATTTTTCTTCCATGAACAAAATGTCCCGACGCGGCAACATATTTGTTAAACAGCGATCAATCGAGCCCTTGGGTAAAATTAATGTTTTGGCATGAACAAAATAAACAAGTAATGACAATTACATGACAGTACCATAATAAAACACATATCATGTAAGCGTGTTGCACGGTACAGATCAGACCATGCCAAACACGTTCAACACTTACTAGAGGAAGAATAAAGCAAAACATGGCTGGCTATACAGTCTGCGAGGCAGTAATTTGCAGTTATGAGATGCAAAATGATATTGTTTTCCACTGGATCTTAAAACAAAGACCGTAAAATTATTCGTGCGTGCAACATTCGTTTCAAAATTATTAGAGAAAATCCATCAAGATCCAGAGTCTCTTGAAACAAAGAGGAAATATAACATTGTGCATGTCAAAAATAAGGAATTGGTATGTTTGGATGGAAGTGTGATGAGAAGTGGAGGTGTGAGTAAGAACGACGGTCAAACTATCCAATATCACCGGCGGCCTTGAAGTTATGTGAAAATTAACTATGGTCATTTGATTCCCAAAACAAATACGGGAATTACAATCTTTACAACTTCAGTCAGTTCCTGGAAACTTGACATACTAGAAAAAATTCAACCAGTATTTCAGGGCAAAGATTCAATTCTAGTCCGGGAGCTTGTCAGACGAGGATAAAAAGCATTTTGCAAAAACCCCTACAGTCCAAAAACAGGTATTTAGAGAATGCAAAGATGGATTAAGAGGGATACGTGAAATTGGAGCTAAAAGCTACAGTTTCAAAACAGTTGACCCTCACTTTAGAAAATAGTTAGAGGAGGGTGTGGGGAGGTTTGAAGAGAGAGAGGAGAGAAGAGGAGAAAAGGGAGCATTTCAACGAAATATGTATTTCTAAGATTCTATTCATTATGGTTATGCATAGGCTCCACATTATGGCTTGATTCTTTGACCTAAACCTATCTCCCTCCCTCCTGCTATCTGGCTCCACTATGCGTTCAGTATGCCTTTTGAAGTTTAAAATAGAAGAAGAAAAATGAGAGACCAACCGAAGGCGAGCCCTCCTCACAGTGAACCTGATCTCTACAGTACTTGCCTCTCATTAGCCAGAAGATACCAGCCCTGGCCCATAACTGTAAGATCCTCCCTGCTCTAACCTGAGCATGACTCACACACGCTGGAAATATCGATCATATTGACTTGGCAGATTGGGCACGCCGTGGGTGAGGGCTGCAGTTGTTGCTCACAGGCGTTCTTATCAGAGAACGAACAAAGGTCAAAAGGGCTCGTTCTGGAGAAAATTTGTTGTTGGGGTCATTAGGGTCATTGGGGCTTGCTAGACAGAGAGCCAAGGGGAGGGGGGAAAAGAAACCTCTAAGCTGTTGCATTGCGAAGTTGTCAAAGGTCGACATACGATTAAGATCTGTTGTGCTAAAACCCAGGTTACTATTTTCTTATCAGACGACTCAGATTAATATCGCGTTTTTAACTATTGAATTTCGTAAAAGTATAAATTAACAACAAGTATGCCCTTTGGTCTATAGTTGGCGTGCCAGAGCCGTGGTTCTTATGGTGTGTGACTCGGCCACTGGGAAGGAGGGATATCAACAAAAGCGTTAAGCTAAAACAGTTTGAAAAATAGATTCTCAAGAATCTCCAGTCTGTGCGATCTGAGAGGATATTTTGCACACTTCGCATCAAACATACACTACAATTTATAATATCAGTTATCTGTTTCTCGCTCATGATAATCATAGCTCAAACTCACATACACTTCCCTGATTTATGCTAGCAAATCATGAATCCAAGCAAACAATAATCCGTTATTGTGCGAGAGTCTGACTTTATTGTAAAGTATATGTTTAAGTGTAAACTTAAGTATACGACAGGAAGATTTGTGAACGACTCAGAAAGAGGAAGCGGTAGGTAGACAGTGCACGAATACATCTTGAAGACACCCCCCCACCCCGAAGTGCCATGGTAAACAGATATTTTAATTTATTTTTATTAATACCACCCACAAAACAGCCAGCGCATAAAGAGTTTTTGTGTGTGTTAGGGTTTCTTTGGTTGCTGTTTTTTTCCTTACATCTTCCAATGCTGTAAAAACATTAATTCAATGATTCACAGGAAAGCCCTCAAAGTGACACATTCCTGAATGCAGACAGCATGAACCTTCCTTGTCACCAGCACCTGCAAGTTATAAGTTTAGGCGACATTGTGCACTATATTAGTTTAAACCTTTCTACTTGCCATCGTGACTCACAGCGCGAGGCGTACCGTTACAGGTATCGATTGTAGTAGCTAGCACGTGAAGACAAAGAAGGTAATATGCTGCTGTGCACAGACCAAAGCTTGGCTCTAAGCTCTTTGGTTCTTAGGCATCCTACTAGGCTCTTTCTCTCTTTACCTCTCTCTCCCTTCTCTCTCTCTCTCTCTCTCTCTCTCTCTCTCTCTCTCTCTCTCTCTCTCTCTCTCTCTCTCTCTCTCTCTCTCTCTCTCTCTCTCTCTCTCTCTCTCCCTCCACATCTCTTGATAAGACCGACCAATAATTTTAACTGTGCAGGAAGAATTTTAGAGTCCACCAGGAGAACAAGGGGACGTGATTCGTTGCTGAGTAGACCTGGTGGTCTGAGCAGATCAGGCGTGGGGGGAGGAGTGAGTGATTCATTCATGCTATCGATCTCCCTCAATACTCATACATCACAGAAGAAGGAAAAAAATAACGGATTTTTTTCTATATTTATTTACGATGTTGCTTAACTCTTTCTTTAATATTATAACTATCTTCTAATCTGACCGAATGCTGTATTTTTATTAGGTTTGTATCTCTTTTTCTTTACTTGCTTTCTCTCTCTCTCTATTTATCTCTATCTCTCTCTGTGTTTCTGTCTATCTGTCTGTCTGTCTGTCTGTCTGACTCTCTCTCTCTCTCTCTCTCTCTCTCTCTCTCTCTCTCTCTCTCTCTCTCTCTCTCTCTCTCTCTTTCTCTCTCCCTCTCCTCATGTTGCACCCCTCATACTTCTGAGTATTTGTCTTTCTACGATGAACTCTGTATACTTTTATAGCTCTTTATGTCTTCTTTTTGTCTTTTTGTTTCATTCCCTTTCTTTCTCTCTGCCTTCCTCTATTCCTGTTTACTTTTCATACAGTTTTCAGTTTTATATATCTCTTTCTCCCAACTCTGACGCTTAACCTCGCGATAATCATGTATTCATGTTAAACTTAATGAATATCTTAACCATTATAACAATCGCTGCTAGTTTCTCCCACAAACTAAGATGAGTAATACTGCCCAACCAATCGTTAATCACAAGCGAGAGAGAGAGAGAGAGAGAGAGAGAGAGAGAGAGAGAGAGAGAGAGAGAGAGAGAGAGAGAGAGAGAGAGAGAGAGAGAGAGAACAAAGCAAGTGCGTTTCAAGTCCCGTTAGGTACACCCGAAAATGATTTTAGTCCCCAGTAATACATCTACGAGTCTTGCGGACAGGACTTTTCTCTGACACGTAAATCAATGTAGCCATGAGCGTGGTGAATTGGGCCCTTCAACGCGCATATGAATCAAGAAAATCAATTACAGTCATGGGTAACCCTCGACTTCAATCATTTTGAATATTTGAGGGATAGGGCCTGCCCTTGGCATCCGCACGATTCGGAATGACTGACTACACATTGCGGAATGACTGACTAGCTATTGGGTTTGCAGACGATCTACTAACAAGCCTAGTGTGGTCTCCGGTTTAAACACTCGCCTTGTTTAGCCAAGACCGTTCTGGTTCAAGTCCACAGCAATGAAATGAACGGCCATTAAGGCGCGACTGATATCAGCCAGCCAGTCATGTGGTCAATGATGTCAAGACCGTGCGGCGAATATCAGCTAGAGAAAACAAGGTCAACTGGGAATCACGTGTGAGCAAACATGGGGAAGCTAATCCCTGCTTAGAGTAACTTTCTCCTGCAGAGGCGATTAGAGCAAGATGCGGTCTCAGATAAATCGATAGTTGAAACAGCTTTCAAACTCTTTCATTTCCTTTTTTTTTTCAATACCTTTATCTACCAACCGCGCGCATAAAATTATACAGATGCCGCAACATGTCCAGTTTTGTCGAGATTAAGGAAGTATATTGAACAACCTGGACAGAATGAGATAACCAATGGTAAAATAGTGATTGTCTGATAAATTGCTCAACTTATTGACTGTTGATTGGTTTCGTTAACAAAGTCAGTCAACGTTGTGCGGCAACACCAAAACTTTTAAACAGTCATAGCGATACATTTAAGAGAAACATATAGCGCAGATGTCTCGTTTGATTTGAACCATGGATAGGAGAAGTTTACAAAAAAAAAGGCATATAAAACATGATACATTACGGTAAGATAAAACAGATCACTTGAACTCCTTTATCAAGCTTCCATTTCAATTTTTACAACCATAATTTTCCTTTCATATAAAACACTATTATGACATGCTTTACAAAATATATCGTATTGCTGTGGACGCGTCGATATTCAAGTGTCACATTGTACATTTAAAACACGTGACTTGAGCAGTCAGGCATCTTTCTGTTGACTTGAATCAAACTAAACGTATTTCGAAACACACATCTAGCCAACAATAGCGGAGGCAGCTATGATAAATAATCCTTTGAACTGAAGAAAAGGAATGCGATGCTTGTTCCATGTTTACTTGTTACTGGTTTGTTCATTCAGGTGTCTAAGAGACGCAACAAAGAGGCTAAAGCTCCACATGCAGTTCGTGCAAGACTGTAGAGGGACGAGGGGTTCAGCGGGTGATCTGTATAATTATGTAGATACATAATCAAAAGCTTTCATTACCTCGGAGACCACAGTGAAAACCAGAGCTTTGTGTGAAATTTTTCGTTTATTAAAATGTTCGTGGGCTCACATGCATTCAACATGAACAGCAATTCGCGACAGAAGTTTCCAGACAGACCAAGTTGCTCCCACTGACGAGATCACGTGACTGCCGGTAGAATGATCACTGTAGTGCTTGAATTTTCCAGGCATCGCAACATCTTTTGACGATCATTATAAAAGACTTATTTTACAATGAATAGGCACGTGATATACCAAGTATATCCATAATTATCTTATCGAACTCTCTCCTCTTGAGGCGGCCAACTTTATGGTGCTACATAGAAGAGGAACTTTTTACTAGCAGGTTTATGAGACCCTGGGCTGAATAACCGTTCTAAATAGAGAACGCAGCGACGCTCTGAAAATTTATTTTCAAACGAAAGGAAGAGAAACATCGAAACTAGAGACGCAGCCTCGTTTATCTCCAAACTTACTTTGCCATGATCTTTTGACTTGATGCACTTGAGAAATTTTGAGCTCATATCCTGTGCAGCTTAAAAAATATCATCTAGGATTCATTTTGCTGTGAGTTGCTCGACGCACCAGACTAAAATATTGATGCAACATCGTTTATTGTTCATGGTGCACTTATGGTCAGAATATTGCAACAGTTTGCTGACGTATCAGACTTGAATAGATTACCATAATTCTTGGGGGCAGACAGGCACTCGGAGCTCGGAGGGGGGCCAGGAAAGAAACAACCAAAAAGGGGGGGAGAGAAATCGATTGCCGGATTGGCTGGGGCTTCCTCGGCTACCAAATGGTGGAGTAAGGGTTGCCCTAAGTATTGGCTGCACAGATAATGATGATGTAGTGCAAAGTCAAGTAATATTGCATGCAAAGCGGGGTTTCACTTACCTTGTGCTGTCTTGGTGGCGACTGCGTCTGTTCTGCCATCTTTTGCTGTGCTGTGCAGCTAGCAAAAGGCTCGAGAAACTGAAGCCCTACACAACCACTGCTTGCAGAGTGAACAAACAAGTGTCACTTGCGGTATCTCACGTCTTCCGATATGAAACTCGAAGCTCCAAAAACAATGGCAAAAATTCCAGATCAAGACAAAAAGCTTCGTGATGTTTATAATCGAAATAGTGAACGCTAATTTCGTGCAGGAGAGCTAGGCTTGGAGCATCTCACGGTGAGCTCTGAAAGAGAAGACATGGAGGCAAACGGCCATCAGTGCCGGCGATGTCCTTCTCGCGATGGACCGACCAACCACGAGCGCTACAACTCCCAGTATTATTATTATGAATGTGTCCTAGAACTTGGGACTACAGGCGCCCTCTTCTTACGTCACAAATTTAAAAAAACCCAACGAGTACACTCACATCCCGGCCCCAATAGCCTAGCATAGATAAAATATGGGTGAGCTAGATGATCGCGCGTGCAACTTGAGGCAGGGCCTCACATCCAGCCGGTGCCAGAGGGCCAGCAGGAATGTATTGACGATATCACAATGTA
Source organism: Elysia crispata (assembly GCA_033675545.1). NCBI lineage: Eukaryota > Metazoa > Mollusca > Gastropoda > Plakobranchidae > Elysia > Elysia crispata. The sequence goes on along the minus strand of JAWDGP010006345.1, from coordinate 581,659 downwards.
GAGGAATATAGGACACCCCTCTCCTCCCTCTCTTCTCCCTTCAAGTGCCAACTCCGCGTCGCATTCTGAGACCGACTATCGATCGGAATGGAACGACTCCAGGTCCGACTAGATCGCTCAAGGTGTCTCTGGCGCCTGGTTCTGGCCTCGCTTCCACCGTCAGGCCGGGAGAGCTAAAACACAGCCTCCACATCCGCTTCCTCATAAAGCAGTGCATTTATGCGCAGCAGCAACACCAACAACTATCATCCAAATTATTGACGTGTTGTGCCATCGACTGGTTGAGGGATAAATTTGGTAACGTCAACAAACCAGTCGGTACACAGCCATCAGATGACGAAATCGCTCCGCCTGGATATGTTTTTAATTCCTTGCCTACGACACGGGGAGAGACAAGAGGTGACTTGCAACAGCTCAGAATCACAAAGTCAGTTTTGCTTCAAAGATCAGATCGCATATCACCGAGGCTAGTAAGTTGCTGCTGCGCAGTTTCTCAATCCCAAAAGGCATTTGTGTACATCGACAGAGGTCCATTTGTCACTGAATACTTAATGTGTGACATTTCACACAATCGCAAGTAGTTAATCGCGTTGCCATTCAACTCTCTAACATGCAAAACAGCAATCACTCCCTTTTATCTTGGAGCTTTGCAGTCTTTCAGAACCTTCACCAAACACCCCAATCGATCCATGAAAGCTTACAAAACGAGACGTTATAATTCTAAGAAGGACTGAGAAAGGAAGAGCAACAGTTAACTCATTGTAGTGATAGTTTCACATAATCAAATAATTATAACTGAACGTACTAAACGTTTTGACGACAACAGAGATTGTGATCTTTATATAAGGATTATCCTGTCATATCACCAGACTTTTTCAAGTGTCACTTATGCGAAAGGTCTCATCTCTATGACAGAATAAGGGTGTTTTATAAAAGTAATAAATATACTTTTTTGGATTTCGATGTTTTCGGCATTTCGATACTTAGAAGGTCATTGATAGTTTGGTATCTAAAAATAGATCTGACTAAATTGCAATCTTATATTGACCCTTCCCTCTCTCTCTCTCTCTCTCTCTCTCTCTCTCTCTCTCTCTCTCTCTCTCTCTCTCTCTCTCTCTCTCTCTCTCGCTCTCCCTCCTTCCTTCCCTCTCTATCTCTCGTTCTTTCTCTCCCTCTCCCCCCTTCTCTCTCTCTAGCTATTTCTCTTTCTTTCTCTCGCTCTCTCTATCTCTCTCTCTCTTGTCCCCCTTTCTTCTCCATACCTCCTCCATCTCATCCTTCTCTCTCTCTCTCTCTCTCTCTCTCTCTCTCTCTCTCTCTCTCTCTCTCTCTCTCTCTCTCTCTCTCTCTCTCTCTCTTGCTGGTTAGCAAAACTTTAAAGAGTCAGATGAGGCCTCAAGCGACTCCAGACCATAAATGTTAGAGAGCTGTGAAATAACGCGTCACCCAATATGGTGGTCAACTTATTTTATTAAGCCCCAGTCACCAGAATAGATTCTTCATATTCTTTTGGGAAAAGTTGATCCTCTAGCTTTAAGGCAGAATAACCTGTCAACGTACATGTCCATTAGTAAATAAAAAGAACTAACTAAAGATTGATGATCTTCAGAATTATTTCGAAAGGGACGTAAACAACAACACCATGAACAATAAGTTATCTTGCGGAGTTCACACACAGTATTTCTCTTTAAGCTTTTCATGGCGCGTGTAAAAAGCTGAAAGAGGTCAGTTTAAATGAAAAAAAATTAAGCTTTTTTAAATACATTTCGTATAAAATTTATGAATTAACAAAATAAAATTTAGAAAAGAAGTGCTAAGCTCAAGAAAGAGCAAGCATTTATGCTCATTTCAGGAGGCGCCATTTTTATACATTTTTATAGAAAATTGGCCGAGATGTCGCCCTTTTGGTAAGACAAAGTATTTTTAAAGTTCTTAAGAAAATTATGGTGAATGCATTTGACTTTACATCTTCAACTTCTAGCTTGTGGGCGTCTACGCCATTAATTAATGCTCGCCCATTCCTTGCACAAAGTTGGTGGCTATACAGATGGCGTGCTGGAATATTACTGAACAGGTCCCGCCCTTACCTCCCCCTTTGTTCTTCTAAACACATACAATAACACTTTCAAAAGACTTTGCACTTGGCATTAGAGTGCAGAAAAAAATCGAGAGGTGGAATAAGGGAACGGGTGAAATAGGGGAGAGGGGGAGGGAGACGGGGATAAGATATTAATAAAGAGGTGATAGAAAATTAACAGATAGAGGATGGTCGGTATAAATTGATATTGTGTAGAGATTTTAAAAAAAAGAGGAAGGTAAATAAACAAATGATTAGGTAGGTGGTGATGTTCTTGTCTTGATTGTTGTTGATATTAATCAATAGTTCTTTGTTCGTTGTTGTTTTTGTTTGTTTGTTTGTTTGCTTGTTTTTGTTTTGTTTTGGGAACATAATCGGGATAGAGATACATGTATCTCACTGCAGTGATAAACAGTTAGATAGAGGAATTATAAGAGTAGGAACAGTGTCAAATAGATAGATAGACATAGATAAACCACAAAAATGTATGATTTATAAGACAATCATTTAGACAGATTGTTTGTTTCTTTCAAACAGCCCATCCACACAAAATTTAAAAAAAAAGAAAAATAATTTGAGGCTCATTTCTGCATACCGTCACTCATGACAGAACTTAAAACATGAAACCAAGAAAAACGAAGTGAAGAATGTCTCTGCGGATATCATGGTGGGGATTCTAAACCCAGTCACCAGCCCTCCACGACAGCTTAATGGGTAAATTGATAGTATACCGACAGATGTAGAAAAATTTATATGAAAGTAGAACAAAAGGTAAATCGAAAAATATCTAGATGATAAGTAGAAGAATAAAGCGCTAAATAAAGTGGAAACAAACTAACAAACAATATTTCTGGTGGCGGCAGCATTACCGAAACCCATATGCAAGGGACACAACCACCTTGAGTTTTTGACCCTTTAGAGATTTTAATGAGGTAAGCTCCCTTTGAACGAGATGTGCGACTATTTGCACGGTGTTCATTTCTTTATCAAATTATTAATCAAAATAAAAAAAAAACAAAAAGAAAACGGATAGAAACTTTTAAATTGAGATTGCAACAGAGTTAAATTTTATCATTGACCAAAGAATTAAAGTAAAATTAGACATGATTATCATAACATCGAATTCATATGCGTGGAATTTCATGAAACTGATGTTTTATATTTTTATCTTCCCTCACGAGGTCCTAAATTTAATTTTGTTTAGAATTAAAGAATAACAATGTCAAGAAGTAATAGAAAATTTTCAAATGAAAAAAAAAAACATGAACGATGAATTAACTGGAATTATAATTGGATCATGCAGGCATACCTATCACGAAGCTCTAGTGATGAAGGTTATTGACTCGGCAGCTCGATAGCAAAAATAGTGTAGGACGTTAAATGAAAAGCAAACATAAATAATAGCAGACGGTGTGTGCATATCGAGAGAGAGAGAGAGAGAGAGAGAGAGAGAGAGAGAGAGAGAGGTTGGGGGGTTTCAGGTAGATGAAGAGAACAGGAAGAAAGAGTGGGACACATGAGAGACATACATACATACATACATACATACATACATACATACATACATACATACATACATACATACATACATACATACATACATACATACATACATACATACATACATACATACATACATACATACATACATACATACATACATACATACATACATACATGCATACATACATACATACATACATACATACATACATACATACATACATACATACATACATACATACATACATACATACATACATACATACATACAGTCAGAAAGACAGACAGAAACAGAGAGATAATTTTTGTTTTCACCGACACCGAAAGCCCATTCGTCTCATCCATCAAAAGCCACGCTTGGATCTAGATCATACACTCAAAATTCTTTTACTTTCTTTTTCACCGGGTAAACCTTGGTTAAGAACAAGAAAAGTGTTCTTGAAATAGAAATAAAGGAGAGAAAAAAGTTTAAATCCTCGATCCCGCTTTTTCCTAATTTCAAGCCTGAAGGGCATCGCGCCACTTGTCCAACTTGAGTTTAATGATCGAAACAGCCTGAACAACTTTTCTTCTCTTTAAACCCGAACATTTTCGATCTGCTTCCAGCATGAAAAAGATTGAATAAAAAATAAAGACGATTCATTTATGGAGAGAGAGAGAGAGAGAGAGAGAGAGAGAGAGAGAGAGAGGATAAAGAAACAGAGATAGAGAGAGGAAGAACAAAGTAAAATGGAGAAAGAGAGAGAGATAGAGAATGAGAAAGAGCAAGATAGAGAGATAAAGATAGATACTGTATTGAGAAACAGGAGAAAAATTGTAAGTCAGAGAAAACAAAAGTAGGGGGGGGGGAGCTATAAATACTGAGATTAGAGTCCTAACCTCTTATCAACTACCAATTTGAAGGTTTATTGTCATGCCAACGTTGAAAATCTAAAGATGGAAGCCGTTGTTAGAACTCGTATAGACAAAGTTAAAACATAGAGAGTTTGAGATGCAATGTGAGACTGTCAAAATATTGCTTAAAGAAGGTAAATATAGGTTGTATGTAGAGATCAGCGCCTTAAGATGTCATTGAGCTAACACTTCCTGTGCCACGTGAAGAGTTCCAACACGATAAATTAAATCAACGTGTCCTCATCTGTTAAAGATAATTAAGTCGTTTAGGCGCTAATCGGATCTGTATCATAAAGTAAACCGGAAACAGGGTTTATCTTTTACGGTAAAACTTCCGGTTTCCTAGGCTGTAATCTTTTTAAAAAGCTTCGAATCTCATCATTTAGGATTAGTGAGTGCTGGTTTCAGATACTAAAAAAAAAAAAATAATAAATAAATAAAAAGAACCGAAAAAAAAATATCCGCTCTTCATTGCAATTCCAGTTGAGAATTTCTATGAGTAAAACATCCCCTCTTAATTCTTTCTTAATATTTCCTATCCACATAATCGTATCAAAAGATCAATCCATTATGGCAATACCATAATTACGTTCATGACATAAGCCACCTGAAACTAAGTAATTTATCTGGAAACTGAAACAATTTCCTTACGGAATAGCAATGCGTTTTGATGAATAACAGTGGTATCATGTTTTTATAGGAGCGGCGGGGTAAATGCAAATAAAACATAAGACGAGCCAAGGGGTTTCCAGCACCCTATCTTTATCGGGGGGAATCATAACGCAACACAGGTAGAGGGAAGACAGAGACAGATGGAGACAATAGCTATGGGTGGCAGGATTATTCAATACACGAAGGAGACTTAAGAGAAAGAGACAAATGTAGGAAGGAGGAGAGCCAGCCGGGTGTATTGTGCAAACAGTGGGAATAGAGATATTAAGATAAAACGGAAGAAAGATACATAAATATTCAGTGTATTATTGATGAATGATGACCAGATAGATAAATGGATAGATAGATAGCAAGAAAAATAAATGAATGGATCGATGGATAGAGAGGCAGATTGATTGATTGATTGAAAGAAAGATATAGAGACAGTCAGATAAGAGACGAGGAGAGAGATGTATAGACAAATCAATAAGAAGAAAAAGTTTAAAATTAAAAAAAAAAAAAGCTAGCATGAATAAAAGATTGTTAGGTAGATAGATAAAATAACTGTTTCATAAACAGGGACATATAGGTAATGGCTACAATCATAGAAACTAAATAATAGATGTAAAGAATTGGTACATAATGAACAAAAAGATTGATACAGACAAACATACAGGCAGGCAAACAGACCGGCAAACAAAGACAGGTAGGAGTGACAAGCGATAGGAATGATGGGAGGGTGAACCGAGCTTAAGAGAAAAAGGAAGAGAGCAGGTGATACTGGCAGGGAAAGCGTTAAAGAGAGAGAGAGAGAGAGAGAGAGAGAGAGAGAGAGAGAGAGAGAGAGAGAGAGAGAGAGAGAGAGAGAGAGAGAGAGAGACAGGCAGACAGACAGACAGACAGATAGAGACAGACAGATAGACAGGCAGACAGACAGGCAGACAGACAGGCAGACAGACAGACAGACAGACAGACAGACAGACAGAGACAGAGTGAGAGAATGAACGCAGCCGATAGGCAGATGTACAGGGAAACATGTAAAGAGATAATGGCACCCAGTCAGACTGGGGATGATCGAGCGATTGTTTTCGGGGGTAGAAGGGGGGCGTTAGAAAGGGATACACAGGCAGAAAGTCAGACAAACGGACAGGCAGACAGAGGCAGACGCTATCCAATCCGTAATTAAATGACTGTATGATTACGGTACGCACCACTGAAGAAAACATAATCTGATGACCTCAGGAGGAAAAAATCGCTTTGGGTTCAAGGTTGACTGTGGCTCATAGTTGTAATTCATCCTGCTGGTGTGTATGCGCTCGCTTCTCCCTCCCTCTCCCTTTCTCTCTCTCTATCTATCTAACTATTTATCTATCTATCTATCTATCGATCTATCTATCTGTCTATCTATCTATCTATCTATCTATCTATCTATCTATCTATTTTCTATCTATCCTTCTCTACGCCTTCCTTCTTTCTCCATCTTTCTCCCAAGGCCTTGTTCTCTCTTACCATCATCTTTTTTCCATCTGTCTCTTACACGATCTTCCTTTACACATATGTTTCGTTTTCTTCGTCTTATTTTCATTTCGTTGTCTATTTTTCTCACACATGCATGCGCGTCCCCCCCTCCTTTTCTCAAATATATATATTTTGGGTTCCTCGCCCTCCTCTCTCGTAAGGTAACTGCCTCAATAGATCTACACCACTTCGAACATGCCCGTTGCTTTTCGGGTGCTGTACCGGCTCTCATTTTTATTCATAGGCAATCGTAAACGGGCGCATTTTATTGTGATCTGAGCTGCTCCGTGTGATTAGTGGCGAGACAAACAGCATGAATATCGAACACACGCTGCCGACGGCAACACTGCTCCGAAAACAGCAGCTACGCCTACATTCCTACTCCTTGTCTGACTAGCTCATCATTCACCCCAGGGAAACTGCTAGTAAAAACAGGGCAGAAGTTGAGCAGGCTGATTTAAAATGAAATATAAACACCGGCACCACCCTTATAATCGAATTTTTTGTTCATAATATCATTATGGTCATCTTTGTTATCATCATATCTGCATCTTTATAACCATCTCCATCTTCATCCGCATTATCAGTATCATCATCAGCAGCAACATGTTTATTATCATCATCATAATCATCATCATCATCATCATCATCATCATCATCATCATCATCATCATCATGATTATTATTATTATTATTATTATTATTATTATTATTATTATTATTATTATTATTATTATTATTATTATTATTATTATTATTATTATCAATAGTAGTAGTAGTAGTAGTAGTAGTAGTAGTAGTAGTAGTAGTAGTAGTAGTAGTAGTAGTAGTAGTAGTAGTAGTAGTAGTAGTAGTAGTATTGTTGTTTTTGTTGCTATTGTTGTTGTCGTCGTCGTGTTCGTCGTCGTCGTCATCATCATTATAATCATCTTCATCATCATCATCATCATCTTCATCATTATTTTTACTATTATTATTATTATTATTATTATTATTATTATTATTATTATTATTATTATTATTATTATTATGATGATGATGATGATGATGATGATGATGATGATGATGATGATGATTATGATTGTCATATTATTATTGTTGTTGTCGTCGTCGTCGTCGTCGTCATCATCATTATCATCATCTTCATCATCATCATCATCATCATCATCGTTCTTGCAACCTTCTCCATTAACTTCCATCTTTATTCATAATCAATATCCTTATCTCTATCGCCACAAGCTGTGCAACAGAGTGCAGCAGGCACTGCCGCTACCCCTAGCACAGAATAACTGAGCCAACTGAACGTTGGGAAAGATCACCGATTTTATCATGCTGGTTGCAGAAATGCATCCAGGGTACAAGATCAAAGAACAAGAAATTGCTTGTTCCAGATAACTTGCCAGTTATTAATCAGCTGTCTAATATTGGGGGAGGTTGGTCTTCAAGAAGCAAAAAGATAACTGAGCCTATAGTGATTTGGCTTCAAGTGAACTGAGGCGTTACCCGTATGCTATTCTGAATGAGACATAGAGGCAATTTGAAGCGACGAACTTAACTTGTTTTTTTCCCTCTTCTTTCTCTTTCGTTAATTGGGAAGCAACTATTCGGTCAAAATATACTTCTCTTTCACCCTATCTTAAATCTCGCTCCTCTTCTTTTTTCTTTTTTTAAATCTATTTTACGTCAGCATCATCTCATGACTGTTCGCCTTCTTTCACTCTTCCCCATCCCCCTTATCTGTGTGTGTGTGTCTTTCTCTCTCCCTCTCCCTCCCTCCCTCCCTCCATCTCCCTTCGTCCTCCCACATCTATCCCCAACTCGACCGTGTCTTGCTCACTCATAAAAATGTTCCCGATTCATCTCTACAAAATTATAATCGAGTAGGAAGGATAAATAGTCTATGATTCGGGCAGTGCCCAGACATCCGATATCTCAGATTCCTGTTGGGCCAAGCCACCAAGCCATATTGCGGCGATGACTTCCCTCCCACGATCTCTCATCTCGATCCCTAGCGTCTCTGCTCATCTTCTCAAGGGCACAGCGTTTCGATATTTTCAGTGCTTTTATTCAGATAGCAGATCGTATGTTCCTGGTCGCAGTCCAATCACCGCTCTGCTTCCATTTGTTTGATAAATTGCTCTCCTATTGCTTTTTCTATAAATGTTAATTCAACTGTTACTGTAACTGCTGTTATTGTTGCCTTTGCTGCTACTGCTACTGTTATTGTTCCTGTTACTCTTCTACCGCTTTTTTCCTTCTTCTAGTCCTAAATATCCTTGGTGAAATTGTTTCTTATCATTCATTTAAAACCTCCAAGCTATAAAGACTCCGTGGACCGCAATGCAGACAAAAAGAGCATGTTGGCGTGGTACGCATGAAAACCAAGTACGGCAAAATATATAAACTGATGGAAAATCTTATCACGAATACTTTCAAAGATAGACGCATGTTGACTAATTCATTAAACACCATTTTAGATGAGAGCAAGCCATCCGACTAAAGCTGGTTGGCCGAGTTTTTAAAAAAAAAATCCCATGGGCTCTTTATTTGAAAAATAATGAGTATTACAAGTCCTGAGTACCTAACACTAACGATAATTACAAGTCCAGTCGGAATCTTGACCTTTGCAATTTAAGTAAGCATGGAGGAGAATAGGGTTTTAGATAAAGAAAAATAAAAAAAAAAAAAAAGCGTGGACTAGTTTTAAATGACAAACAGCAATTGAGATTGCAATTGATAAAAAAAGTCTCAACCTCTCAATGCAAAGACAATGAGAAAAAAAAAAAAAAAGACAATAGTATAGGACACAGAACGCCTTACTAAATGTACTGACACAACAAAAATAAGAAATAAGCTTGGGTGCAATTCCTTTTTTATAGCAAGACCAAATATGTGGATAGTATATTGAGAGAGAGAGAGAGAGAGAGAGAGAGAGAGAGAGAGAGAGAGAGAGAGAGAGAGAGAGAGAGAGAGAGAGAGAGAGAGAGAAAGAGAGGGGGAAGTAGGACATGGAAAAATAGACTTCGACACAGACAGTAAAGAAAAGAGGGGAGAGGAGGACAGAGCCAGGTGCGGAGAGGGAGCAACAAAGAGAGTACAAAATAAAAACAAAGAAATAAGAGAGCCACCCAGAAAGACATGAGTAGTATAGAAAAATCAACCACAAACCTAGATCTAGCTCGAGACCGATAAATAAGACGAAAGACGTGAAAACATTACAACAGATGGAATGAACAGGGATCGAACCTGCGCCTCGATGCGGCACCCATCGCCTTGCCGAGACAAGACCAGGCACTTAACCACTGAGCTATCCGCATCTACAAGAAATAGATGCTTCAGGAACAGTGACTTTCATGCTGGCTTGAATAGACTAAGAGGTTGAATCGCTAAGAATGATCAAGTCCATATTTTTACAGGACATAAACAAACTAGATCTAGGTTTGTGGTTGATTTTTCTATACTACTCATTTCATTATTTTCAGTCACATGCATCTTTAGATCCTTAGATCTAGCTTCGTCTGTCTCAGCCTCTCACGTGGTTTGACTGCTTTCTTTATTTCTATACCCAGAAAGACACAGAGAGATAGAGAAAGAGTGTGTGTATGTGTGAGCATGTGAATGAGCGATATAGATTGAGTGAGTAAGAGATAGAGAGACAGAGTGAATGAAAGGAAATGATAGTACGAGTTCTATCTAATTCCCTCCTGGTTGAGCCAGTGACAAAAGATTCCCTAATTAACACCCAGGAGCTGCGGGCCATTCTTAGGTTGAGCTTTCCTTCCCTCCGTTCTCCGTGTGGCAGCAGCCCCAGGGAATCGCGCGGCCAGCCAACTCTGACCGGGGGAACGCGTTCACAGCGGTCTACATGGAGTTCTCTCCGAGACATCGTAAAGTGAGAGACGAGCAATGTAAAGACAGAATGATGGCCCTTCTTGCCTCTGTCGTATTTATTTCGATTCCGGACCCAGATTGCTGAGAGATAATACGATTATAAATGCATGTTTAACTCTAGATCTATAGCATTTGAACCCAAGTATTTGTTTTTTGGTAGTTTTTTTTTCATTGGTTAGTATTTTTAAACAATTTCTTTTTGGCGTAGGAATATTGCAGGAGAAAAAAAAGATATAATTTTGCACTACGGAAACTTCTGCAAGAAAGCTCTTTTTGTTTTGTTTTTTTTTTTGTTTGTCTGTTTTTTGTTGGTTTTTATTATTATTATTATTATTATTATTATTATTATTATTATTATTATTATTATTATTATTATTATTATTATTATTATTATTATTATTTTCATCCTAAAATCATCTGTGTCGTGTCATGATGTGTCTACCCACAGAGAGAAACTAGATTGAGTGAGCATGAATAAATAAACTATTTAGTTGGTTTTATGGGAGACAGAAAACATTTGGTTGAGTAGGAATTGTTACGAGCCCAGCCCAACATGTTAGGTGATCTCAGAAATTGAGAAGAAATAAGATTTGGAAAGAGTGTGTGCTTATTTATCTAAATAAATAAATAACAATAAAAAAAAAGACATTCTTCACCCAAGTTCAGCAAAAAAAAAACAAACAAAGATGGACCCATATTTTACGCTGATATTCAAAAAATAAATAAATAAATAAATAAAGTGAGGATGTTTCCAATAGTCTCCATTAGTTAAGGTTGATCAATTACATTTCTACTCGATACAAAATCTCAAACACAATGCATCTCCCTCTCTCTCTCTCTCTCTCTCTCTCTCTCTCTCTCTCTCTCTCTCTCTCTCTCTCTCTCTCTCTCTCTCTCTCTCTCTCTCTCTCTCTCTTTCTCATTCTTTCTCTCTTTGCCTTTTTCTCCTTTTGTCTCTCTGCCTTTCTCGCTCTCTTTTTCTGTCTGTCTGTCTGTCTGTCTCTCTGTCTGTCTCTCTCTCTCTCTCTCTCTCTCTCTCTCTCTCTCTCTCTCTCTCTCTCTCCCTCTCCATGCTAGTCCATCAACCGATAGCCACGATGACCAGAGCGGGCAGACCTATCCTGA